>SSNP01000002.1:5000-7500 GCA_006937955.1 Pachypanchax playfairii | reverse complement strand
CATACACATACATACACATACATACACATGTACATACACATACACACGTACATACACACACATACACATACATACACATACACACGTACATACACACACATACACATACATACACATACACACACATACACATACATACACATACACACGTACATACACATACATACACATACATAAACATACATACACATACATACACATGTACATACACATACACACGTACATACACATACATACACATACATACACATACACACGTACATACACATACATACACATACATACACATACATACACATACATACACATGTACATACACATACACACACACATACACATACACACACACACATACACACACACACACACATACACACACACACACACACACGCGCACACATACACACACATGTACATACACATACACACGTACATACACATACATACACATACATACACATACATACACATGTACATACACATACACACATACATACACATACATACACATACATACACACACACACGTACATACACATACATACACATACATACACATACATACACATACACACGTACATACACATACACACGTACATACACACACATACACATACATACACATACACACGTACATACACACACATACACATACATACACATACACACGTACATACACATACATACACACGTACATACACATACATACACATACATACACATACATACACATACACACGTACATACACATACACATGTACATACACACACATACACATACATACACATACACACGTACATACACATACATACACATACATACACATACATACACATACATACACATACATACACATGTACATACACATACACACATACACACACATACACATACATACACACACATACACATACATACACATACATACACATATACATACACATACACACGTACATACACATACATACACATACATACACATACATACACATGTACATACACATACACACATACATACACATACATACACATGTACATACACATACACACATACATACACATACATACACATACATATACATACATACACATGTACATACACATACATACACATACATACACATACATACACATACACACGTACATACACATACACATGTACATACACATACATACACACGTACATACACATACACATGTACATACACACACATACACATACATACACATACACACGTACATACACATACATACACATACATACATACACATACACACGTACATACACATACATACACATACATACACACACATACACATACATACACATGTACATACACAGACACACGTACATACACATACATACACATACATACACATACACACGCACATACACATACACATGTACATACACAAACATACACATACATACACATACATACACATACATACACATACACACGTACATACACACGTACATACACATACAAACACATACATACACATACATACACATACACACACACATATACACATACATACACATACATACACATGTACATACACATACACACATACATACACATACATACACATACATACACATACACACGTACATACACATACATACACATACACACGTACATACATGTACATACACATACACACGTACATACACATACATACACATACATACACATACATACACATACACACGTACATACACATACACATGTACATACACATACACACGTACATACACATACATACACATACATACACATACACACGTACATACACATACACATGTACATACACACACATACACATACATACACATACACACGTACATACACATACATACACATACATACATACACATACACACGTACATACACATACATACACATACATACACATACACACGTACATACACATACATACACATACATACACATACATACACATACATACACATGTACATACACATACACACATACATACACATACACACGTACATACACATACATACACATACATACACATACATACACATGTACATACACATACACACGTACATACACATACATACACATACATACACATACACACATACATACACATACACACATACATACACATACATACACATACATACACATACATACACACACACATACACATATACACATACACACACACACACACATACATACACATACATACACATACATACACATACACACACATGTACATACACATACACACATACATACACATACACACGTACATACACATACATACACATACATACACATACATACACATACATACACATGTACATACACATACATACACATACATACACATGTACATACACATACACACGTACATACACATACATACACATACATACACATACACACGTACATACACATACACACGTACATACACACACATACACATACATACACATACACACGTACATACACATACATA
>SSNP01000199.1:733594-750408 GCA_006937955.1 Pachypanchax playfairii | reverse complement strand
TACAGAAAACGACCTGTTTTAATCAACAGTATCAGCGTATTTGTCTGTGATCCGCGTCATTTTGAATGCGCGCAAAGCACTATGGGATATGCAGTCAATGCCCCATAACTGTCCACTGTATCTTTTCATCTGACTGCATCACATTACAAGCATCCTCATCATTTCAAAACAAAAAACATTTACAGTAAATGACAGAAGCTCCAACAGCTGACTAATAAATTTCAACACCAAACTGTTAAATGTAGATTAAAGTGAACAATCAAACCTGTAAACAATCCAACCTGAACTCTGAAGGGTTTTTTTTTAACCAGTATTTTTATATTTTACTGGTTTCTCTTGATTTTTTCAACAATTAAAGGATTTTTATTGAAACAAATATAGAGCCAGGTAAAGTAAACAGACTGAATTTGAAGCTTGATGAAACCAAAAACAAAGCAGAGGAGCTCGGAAGAGACACAGCGAGACACATTTAAAAATGTGAGGACCAAGCAACAACCCTAGGTTCTCTTCTGAGAACCAGGCCAAAAATATTATGTGCACCCCTGTCTATAACCTTGTCTGCTCATTGAAGTCATACAGTTTACACATATTTTGCTGTGTAGTTGAGCTCCCATAGTCTGACCTTTCCTACCAGATTACGTAAGACTAATTCTGAGTTCTGCTGACCTTCAACAGCGTTTCAAATCTTGCCTTCATTGATCAAACTGATGTGTTTCATGGCCTTGTCCACACAGGGAGAAGAAGTAGAGGTGGTAGAGGAGTATAAATACCTGGGTGTAGTATAGTATAGCATAGTAGTAACTATGCCAGGTCTGTATGTGGTGCTGTAATGCTACCAAGAAAACACACCAAAAACAGAACATGTGCATAAAGCTCGCATGCTTGTATGACAAACTTCTACAACAGGTGGTAAATGCACCTATAAGCTGATTTGTCAACTGCCATTTACCAAAAGAAGAAGAAGAGACTCATCAACAGGGTATGAACTGTAAACACCACAAGAAGAAGAGGGCAGAGAATACCAGAGCAAACACCAAAGTCTTTGTTGGACTGACAACTAAGGCAAATTTATACTTTGTGTCATATTAAACTACAAGACCTTCATGATGGTTTAAATAAATAAACATAAAGGAGATTTTTCAGGCGCAGAGTACGTCGCTCATGGAAAAGACATTGCTTAATTAACTGTCTTACCTAAAGTTTTTTCCTGGTTCATGATCTAGTTCTCTTCCGTGGCGAGTCGAGTTGTTGTAGCTATCAAATCATTTAATAATAAGGTACAAAGCCAATTTACTCATTGATTAATCTGTAACAGATGTGTGATGCCAGTCTCTTGATGAATTGTTTCAGCCATACGAGTATGTGGCGTATGCTGTATTATATCTATAACCTTGTCTGCTCGTTGAAGTCATACAGTGTACAGATACTTTGCTGTGTAGTTGAGCAACTAGTTTCTGTAGCATCTGCAGCACAACGCACAAATGCATATAATGCATATAATGCAATCTGTCGTTGTTGTCATGTCTGATCCACTTAGGCACATCAGTTGGATTAGAGGTGGAGCTATGATCTAGAATCAGAAGATTGAGCTTCTGCTGTCTAAATGAAAACTCAATGGTGACATTTAAGCTTTTTTCAGCCTGGAACCTGTTTTCAAAAAATGTATTTCTAAAAACACCTTTTCCACGTGGATGCTGGGCTGAAAAGATAAAACATTTGTGTGTATTCACAAAACACTGTTCTCATGTAGACTAAACAAGAGATAACTGTGTAAGCAGCTCATGTTGATGCAAACAGGGTCTTTGTCTGTGAAGGTGAGAAGTGAATCAATAGCTTTAAATCATGCACATGACCCACATACTGTTTTACGTTTTTCTTTCTCAGTTAGCCACAGATGTGTGATATGGTCATTCAAATATCTGCTCAAAGTATTTTCTTCTTCTAATCTTCCATGCCAGTTCCATGATGATTTCTAAATACTCTCTGTGATCTTAGTGTAACCTTCATACTCCACCCTCACTCAGTTTTAAAACAAAATAATACAGCAGGCACGATGTAATGAACCCTTTCTTGTTTTATAGTGTCCCCTGAGATGCTGCACTTGTTTCATGCACAGAGAATTTAGTGGGACTACACCAGAATCATAAATAGAAAAGTTCCATTAGGCAGCCAGTGATATTCCCTGTGGAACATCTTCTACACTTCATGCCCATGGAGAATACTGCTAACCCCTTTAGAAGCTCAGACATCAAAGTACACATGCTCTGTTTTACATTACGTAAGATGCTGCTTGAAAACTCCTCACATGCTTGTGTGTTGAATATTTGTATATTTTAACCATATTTATTGATCATATTTATTTTTGAATTCTTTTGACTCAATTGTTTCAACAACTCTGCAGCTGATTTCCCTCATTAATCAAACAGAAACAGCTGATACTTTAATAAAACGTGATCTCGCTCTCCTATTAGTCTTTCACCAACCACTGGAGTCTCAAAGGCTTTATCTCCTGAAGATAAAGGCTATTTTTAAACAGAGGTATCTCCTCATGCTATTATGAGAGTGAACATCTTTACTACCTTTTAAAAAGCTAGGTACACTGGTCATTAGACTGGTTCTAGAATAGCACTATGAATAGTGGCAGCTTGTCAGAATAGCACCCTAAGATTAATAGTCACTTTTTTTATTTTGGAGTATTTGTCCTGTTTCTTTTTTATAAACATTTCTCTTTTTAATTTTTATTTGGGCTTGGATGCTGTGCTGATTGAAGGATGTCTGCTGTCAATTAGTCCCTTTATGACCACTTATGATGTGTAGCTGTAGCAACTACCGTTGTTTACAAACAAGAGGGCATTTCTAAGGCTCAAATAATATTCAAATTGAGACCCAAAATCCCAGATAAGTTAAAAAAAGAGGTGGATGCAGAGCAGGAGGAAAGTGAAGAAAGAGACACAGGAAATTTAAACCTTCTCTTCCATCATTCATAGTGGTGAATGTGAGATGTCTTACTGGTACAATAGATGTGCTTGAAACACTGATGAAGACACAGCCAGCGTATCAGAAGTGCAGTTTCATGTATTTCACTGAGACATGGCTAAAGGCGCAGATCCTGGACTCCAGTATGTCTTTATCTGGCTTTCAAACAATATGGGCAGACAGATTTGAAAAGGAGCGGCAAAAGAAAAGGAGGTGGGATTGCTGTCCTTGTTAACAAAAGATGGTGTCATCCTGGATATGCTGTTGAGAAATATCTCTGCAGCCCAGATATTAAACTATTAGCAGGTGATTTTCTCTACGAGGGGAAGTCAGTAGTGTTATTCTAGCAGCAGTATACATGCCACCATCAACTGCAACTGTAGTGTTGACCTTCAGCCCAGCCAAAACAAGATAGGAACAAGTTAGAGACTGTAGAATTCAGCAGTCTTTTTAGTCCTTATGGTACTTCTTCTAGTGGAGAATCCCAAACAGCCAAATAGAACCAAATCACATGAAACAGCCAATCCATCACTCCTCCACATAGAACCAAACCTGCAGCTTCTCCAAGATGACACCCATCCTTCCAGTGAGATCCAACCACATCAGTATGTGATCCAGACCCCCAAGTTTTTAGTCCGAGTGCTGCCAGATAAGGTTACATACTTTCCTTATTTTTCCAAATTTGTCAATACGTCAGGTGGCTGCCAGCTCCAATCAGCAGGTTCCCATGATCAGTAATAAATAAATATGTCCTCCACCAACAGAGCGTGGGTCGAGTCCGAGGATGGTGGCTCGGAATTTCTTTCGAGGAATTTGCACGTGAGAGACTCAGAGATGCACAAAAAGCAGGGAAAATGGGGGGCGAAGCGGGAGCAAAGCAGAAAGCGTGTGCCTCACTGAGAGATCAGCAGAAAAAAAAATCCTATTTGCATCTCACCAAATCTCACTGTTTCTCACTAGTTACTTGACCGTGCACCTCCGCTGGTGTTCTCCCACACACTCGCTGTCATGTGCCTGGAACTAGGCTGCTCTGGCTTTCACACAGACGTGTCTGGCACGTCTGCCTAAAGCTGTCAGAGGGTCACAAAAAATTAATCACTGACTTCTTCAGTGTGAAATAGTGTCAAATGTAACATTTGTTCTCATTTTATTGCCTGATCATAAGTTCTTAATATCCGATATTGAAAACCGTTCTGTACTGTTACTAACTGTAACTTAATCTGTCCGTCGTGTCCATGCATGCGTATCTGGTACATCTTACAGTGTCATAGTGGATCCAGTCTAAGAGTATATAACTCCCTCTGTTTGAGAGTTTTATTCTCCTAATATATTTTAATTGCGTTATTACATCATTTCTGATTATCTGTTATCAATACCAAACACCACTGCAAATGCACACAACGCTTATATGCACAAAACTGCTGGGCACCGAGGTCGTACATATAACCGTCCTGTGTAGCACCAGCAAGTGTCTGCCTATCATAATTTGTCATTAGCCAATCAGAGTAAATCAAGCTCTTGCAAATCCAGTTGGGAGTAAAGCACACACATTGTTACCACCAAGAAATGCACAAAGTTCTTCCCTTTGCTCATTCTTCAACCAAGAAATCATCGCTAGTCCTAAAACAGATTCAATAGCCACTTTTATGCGTACATCCACCAGCGCAGCCATGTTTGTTTTGCTTTGCCTGCCTGGGAACCTGCTGCCAATCATACCTGGACACCCGCCCCAAAACACAAAGCAAACACATGATTGGTCCGAACATTGTTTAACCGATCAGTACAAGATGGATTTTCATGGGTTTGGAAAACTCCAAAATCTCACAAGAATCCATCATGCAGTGCAAGGTTAGGAGTTTCTGGAAGGCAACCACATTGATCGTGGGGATTACTGTATGTTTCTTTTGCCTACCCATTTTAGGTCTGGCTGGAAATTGATTTCTGCCTTTATCACTGGTTCCAATATAAAATTCTTGAATAGAATATCATGTTATGCTAAACTTTCAACGCACCATTCTGATTATATTATATATCTTAAAAACTGGATCGACTTTTAATATTTGCAGAACACGCTAATTTTATGATGTCACCCAGAGTATAAAGCCTGAAAAATTAATTCATAAAAACATTGCATATTACCATAAGCCTCTTTCTGATTATAGCTAGATCCTAGCTAAAGAGTGCTCCAAAGCCCCAGTTTCCATAGAAACATTGGTATGATTTCCATAGTAGCAGGATTTTCTTCCCCTTACTAATTCTATTGATGACCAGTGCTACACAGGATCCCACCTGTTTCAGTAGCTGTGGAGGAGAGAGAGACTGAACAGACCTCAGAATGCTTCTGTCATGAAAATAGTTAGCTTGTGTCATGATGATGACGCAAAGTAGAAGCTTCAGAGCTGAGATGTAGCCAACAATGACCCCAGGTTATTTTGTCACAGCTGTGGTCATCCAACAGTGATGTTCTCTTTTCTTCCCCACATTAATGTTCTTTTTTTCCACTCACACCTTTTACTTATCTGTGTTGAGTTTTCTACAAATGCTCTTGGATGTTTCAGATATACCAAAAATATTATGTCATATTAGTTCAACTGTTATGTCTGTGTAAATCCTTGGTCAGTTGGAAAATCTTTTTTTTTGGGGTGGTTGTAGAAAAGTAGTTTCTTTAAAAAAATGTTAAATCAGACTGTTTTGATTTTAATGAAGAAAAAAAAAAACCTTTAATAAGGCAGAAATCATGTATCTGATTTCTTTAGTTGTGATTCTAGTTTATGCCAATAATCAATGCTTTACGCTGCTGTCTGATAATGGGGGAGAGGCTGAACTATATGGTAAAAATGATAAAAAAATGCCAAAAATGTGAGGAAAAGAAATGTCTAAGGATGGAACTGTTTGAAAATGAGACGGTATCTAAACCATAAAAACATGTCAGATGTTCCTTCAGCTGTTAAGCAAATGTGACCTAATTGAAGCTCAACTCGGAACAGCATATCCTTCTTAGAGGCAGCAAACATCAAGTGAATGCTAAATATGCATCTATATTAAAACCTACACAGTAATGTATTACATACTGATCATGGGCGGAGTGCTCTACTCAATTCAAGGTTTACTGGGGTATTTTGGGGCATTGTTTGGCATAAGTCCTGTGAAATCAAGAAAAAGGTTTCCATGTTGCCCTCTTGCGATCTACTCAACTTTCCCTATTATTATTATTATTACAATTATCTTAAAATACATCTACTTCCCTATAATTCACTCTACAGCCTGCGACATAACGAACAGACTTTTTTCATTGTTCCTAGAGTTAAAAGAGAGGTAGGGAAACATGCTTTCAGTTTTAAGGCTCCATATGATTAGAATAATCTTCATTTATCAATCCGTTCTTTATCTTCAGTTGCTGCTTTCCGAAGGACTCGGGTCGAACATCTTTGGAATATTTGTCTGTTACTAATTGTGTTTGTTTGCCTGGGTGTTACATGGTTTTTATTTTTTGTTTTGTATTTTATTAGGTACGTATATATATGCATGTATATTTGTGTATGTGTCTGTTTATGTATATAATTTCCTCATGCCGCTTGTGGGGTCATGTTGGGTGGGGTGGGATGGAGCATTCCAGTATCTTCTGGAAAAAAACCTACCTGAGAAGTAAACAAAATGGCTATTAACATTTTCTAACAAAACTGCAGTGCCTAATGAAAGCTAACCACATCTGATGCATGGTATATAATGTCATGGTTTGTTGTGGGGAGTGAGGTAACCTTTCCTTAACATGTAAATATCACAAGTTTAGTAATTATTTGAATTACTGTGGTACTGTGATAAAATGCAAAGGAGCTGGTTTGTGAGAGATTTGGAAGTTGAGTTGTGCAAACATCCACCCATCCATCCATTTTCTACACCTGCTTGTTCCTGTTTAGGGTTGTAATGGTTTGGTGCCTATATGCAGCAGTTATGAGCAAGAGGCGTGGTTACACCGTGGATCCATCACAGGGTCACATAAATGACCATTCACACTCACACCTGCTACAGGGTCAGTTTAGAGTTGCCAATTAAGCTGTCATGAATATTTTTGGTCTGAGGGAGGAAAGTGGAGTCTGTGGAGAAACCCACACATGCACGGAGAGAAAACATGCAAAGTCCATGCAGAAAAGTCCCAGCTGAGTCTCAAACTCAGGACTTCCTGCAAGGCAACAATGTTGTCGTATAAATGATGTTTTTTCCTTCCAGTTTATGCACCATTGCTGTTGAAAAGTGTAAATATTGTAAATAAATTCTGCAACAAGTCAGTTTTAATTCCTGAGCACTGGGCGCTCCACCAGTTCATTGCATTCTCACGATCTTTTATTTATACTCTTTAGAAACTAAAAAGACATAATATATCATGTTTGTCAACTGTGTCGCAAGATTTAATGCATCTAAACTGCACGGAAGAATTTTTTATCTTAAAACATACAGACATGAATTAGAAATCAAATGTAAGTTCTGCTGAAAACTTTGAAGTGTTTTTTATTTACCCATTAAAAAAGGACAAACTCATACAACCCTGCATCAGGAGCCAATCTGAACTGTATTTTGTCCCACAGAATCAAACTGCCAACCTTGTTACTAATGGACAGCACTCTAACCTCTGATCCTCAGCCGTGTTAATTAGATTTTTTTTTTTATCAAAGTAAACCATTCTGGTGCATCATACTTCTCGGATTAAAAACAAAGTGCAGTAATTCTTTTTATATTATACCTAAAAATACCCAAATGAGAGAAACTCATTTGAAAGCTCCATAGTGTTATCAGGAGGAGATGATTCAAATGTGAGCCACCTTGTCCAGGTATGGTCAAATGAAGTTCATCTATGCTACGAGGGCTCATTGTGTATTTATTCGTGCTGTAATTAAATATTAAGCTGCCGCAGGGCCTTATCTGTGAGTCTGAAGCAATCCGTGTGCCTTACCACTGGTACTGGCCTCTGAATTAGGATGGTCAAAGACTTGGCTAGAACCAACAAGAGGATAGAGGGGGTGGGGTTAGCTGGGATGGGGGTGGGGGGAATGGTGTCATTGAATGCCTGGGAACCTGTCACTTTGTGTCAGCGTTTGTGTCTACAACAGGCCTGCTCTCACTTTAACCCCAAGCTAAGTATGACTAGCTCACAGGACTGGACCACTGGGTAAAAAGAGAAACTTTTATTATTCCACCTTATGAGCGGTTGTTTTAACTCCTCACATTGCTGGTTGGTGTACAAAACCACAGTTTTACACCAGCAGATTGCTTAAATCTCACATTTTTATCTGGTCACGATGTATCTTAACTACTGCGTTAAATAAAATACTGGTACTCTGGTAACATTTTCAAAACATCTTTCTATGCTTCATCAATTTATCTGGTTAAGTCATCAATAAATAATCAATACTTGATGATAATATTACTCATTCAATAAATCATGTGACCTGAGATAATCAGGTGGTTGTTGGATAAAAATAAAGCCGTTCTTTGGTGTCAAACTACTTCTTCACATGCCCTCAGCAGGCTTGAATTCCAGTGGAGACTTTTGTTTAGTGACACAGTTTCAGGCTTTCTAAGTGAATCAAAGTTTAAATAAATAAAACAAAGCTAACAGTGTATTGTAACTTAGGCATGTTAACCATCAAACACTCACAGCACAAACATGTCGACCTTAATCCACTTACTAAATATCCTGTTATGAGATCCTCATGAAAAACTTGATACACCAGAGTTATATTTGCAATGCCGTGTCATTCAGTCTATGAAACACAGTCACCCCTCGTCTAAATATGTCAACAGAACTTATTAGCAACATTTATCGTGTTTCTAATAGGGCTGCACAATATCAGAAAAAAAGCCATTGTGAGATTAGTGACCCCATTTTTTCCTTTTTTCAATTTTCATCAAAACAGGGTGTGGTCAGCATGAGCAGTGAGAGTCCATTTGACTGACTTAATATATTATTGTCACACAGCACAGGAATTAAAATACAGTACATGAAAAATGATACCTTGGATAGATAGATAGATAGATAGATAGATAGAGAGAGAGAGAGAGAGAGAGAGAGAGAGAGAGAGAGAGAGAGAGAGAGAGAGAGAGAGAGAGAGAAGCAGACACAGGAACCAGTGTAACTGGAGGTAGAAATCTGCCCAGACAAACACAAACTAAAGAAGCAAGATGCCACAACAGGAAAAGATGCTGACTAGAAACAAGAAAAGGAAACTCCAAACATTAACTTCAAATTTAATCTGACTTTATTGATCCCTGAAGGTAAATGAGATGTTGCAGCAACTCAGTGTTTCTTTAGAAAGTCATTTTAGAGGTTCTAGCTGTGGACAGGAAGGATCTCCTGTAGAGGGTTCTAGCTGTGGACAGGAAGGATCTCCTGTAGAGGGTTCTAGCTGCGGACAGGAAGGATCTCCTGTAGAGGAAAGAATCTCGTAGAATTTTCCGATGTGTTTGTGAGTGAAGCAATAGATTTTAATGCCATTTGGCTGCAGCCTCATGTATCTGTTACCTGTTGAAGCAGGGTTCAGTTGTCCTCTTGCTATTAGAAAAAAAATGAAAGTAATTTAAAGGTGTGCTGAGCCAAAGAGACTTGGTGAAACACCAAACTTCTCCAAAAAATAGAAAAGGAATGAAATTTATTGTCCATGATGGGGAACAGTTTGTTAACAAACCTTCTGTTTCTTACCAACTCAAACATCCCCATCTACTGACCAATGAGTTTACCAGTCTTTTTGATGAGTATATTAACCCTACTGGCATATTTGGAACTGATGTTGCACCCCCAGCAACCAACAATACTGAATATGGTATCTGACAAAACATCTCCAACAAATTCAAATATCTGAGTTTAAAGGAAATACAGTCTGTTCATCCCCTTCTAATGGACAGCATCCGTCAGTACGTTTCCATGCACATCTAAACCGAGCTTTTGGCAGAAACCGAACTAATGGATTAACTTTGCGTTGTGTCATTTCCGGAAGGGGCGGGGCTTAGCTCCTGAGAGCTCGGCTTCTCAAAATGGTCATTTACATACAGAGAAATTTGAATTTACAATCGCATTATCTGGGTTTAGTCAGACTTTTCAGAGTCAAGCTAAGGTGTATTTCAAAAGTCAGCTTTCAGTCAGACTAAGGCAATAATTCAAATTTTTCTTACTGCGTGTAAATGTACTGAGTGTTGGTCTGCCAGGATAATCTGTTGAGATGAGCACGCAGGATGTTGATGGGTCTGATCAAAAGATTTCTTCCTGGATTTTACAACCATCTCCCTTGTTTTGGTTGCATTCAGAAGTAAATGATTCCTGCTGAACCATTTCACAAACTTGTCCAACAGCTCCCTGTCCTCTGTCTCCTGTCTGTCTCTCATACATCCCACCACCACTGTGTCATCAGAGAACTTGAGATATAAACAGTGAACATATAAGGAGACAAGCACAGTCCCTTGTGGTACTCCTATGTTTCTGAGCATCACATCAGACTGGATGCTGCCCAGTTGGACATAGTGTGGCCTGTCTACAGATACAGTAAGTAGCAGTATTTGGCAGGAGCACAGTATTGTAAAATTTTGATTATCTGCTTTGTTTTATGAACTTTTTGATTTTTTTTCTTTTCTTTTTCTGGACACATAATATTTTGACCTGTAAATGATTCACTTCAACACATTGTGGAGTCCAACATTTCTGCAGCATCTGTTGTCAGGTCAAAGTGAAGGTCAATTTATTTATGTAGCTTACTTACAACAACTTCTTGCTGTCCCAACGTGCTGCACATATAGTAAAACAAAATGTACAGCTATATATATATATATATATATATATATATATATATATGCACAATACAATTTTGATAAAAACAACACAAGTATGACTACAGTAGACAAATCAAATCGAGTGAGAATATCTTCTCTAAACAGATGACAGAATTCTGCACAGGCCTCCACTGGCGCCTCATCTCTGTTATGTGAACAATCTGATGTGCTACACATGTTGCATGTCCAAATGAATTGGGGAGCCATGGCAGCTTAAAGGAGAAATAAGAGGAGGGGCATGAGAGCTTATTCATCTCTTAAGAGTTTTTAAGTCTTTAGCCAAAGTCAAAAGTGGAACTGCTGCTGCAAAATCTGGATAAAATCACACCACACTCAGTGCCGCAATTAGCTCCTCACCCCACTTTGCACAAATGGCATCAGCAACTCTCATTCCAAATGCTTCACATTCTAGCCCAGGCTGTGTCGCCCCTTCCTTAATCCAAATTAGGAATGTAAGCTCCACACTGGCCTCCTCACCACAAAGAACATAAACATTTGTGCAACTTTGGGACGAATTTAAGGGTGCATTCACACCAGCCCTGTTAAGTCAGCTTGAATCGAACTCTAGTTCGTTTGCACAGAAAGTCCGGTTTGTTTGGGGAGGAGTGAACGGGCAACCGAACTCTGATTCGGACCAAACAATCGAACTCTAGTCCGCCTAAAAACGTGGGTCTCGGTTCGATTGAAACGAACTCTGGTGCGGTTCGATTGCATGTGTGAACACAACCGCACCAGAAGCAGGAAACGAACTATATTGTGCAGCCGTCTCAGCCGCCTCGTGTAGTTCTCTGTCTTGTTATCTGCTCATCCTGAACCCATTGCTGCAGAATATTGATCTGGTACATTCACCAAAACCACCAGAATCTGCTGCTAGTCCATGTTTTTTTATGTTTCACTCTCCCGCGGCAGCACCAGGAAGTGCAGTAACAAGTAGTGCAGAAACTCTACAGCGCCACCACTGGCGGGGGTGTAACATGCTCCAAAGGTTGTTTGGTTCGGTTCATAAAGTGCAGTGTGAATCCAAACCGCACCAACTAAAAACAGCAACAATGTTGCAATTTTGGTCCCCAATTGAACCGAGTCCACCGTATCAGGTGTGAATACACCCTAAGTATAGAATTATTTTATGATTGTGATAAAAGCACAGGTTTACATGTGACTTGTGTACACCAACTACAGTGGTTGATGGTGATATGCACAACATGCTTATATGCCCAAAACTGCTGGGCACGTTCCTGTGTCATAGAGAATCCATACGCTTATATGCACAGCGCCGACGGATATATGCACAAAACATTTGGAGGTATCATACATGCATCTCACAAAATCTTGCTGTTTCTCATTAGTTACTTGACCGTACACCTCCGCTGGTGTTCTCACACACACGCTCGCTGTTAGGTGTGTGGAACTAGTTTACACACGCGTGTCTAGTGCGTCTGCCTGAAGCTGTCAGACGGTTTAAAAAAAAAATAATCACCAACTTCTTCAGTGTGAAATAGTGTCACATGTAACATTTGTTCTAGTTTTTATTGCCTGATCTTGAGTTCTTAATATCCGATATAGAAAATCGTTCTGTTCTGTTACTAACTGTAACTTAATCTGTGTCGTTACCGTCGCGTCCATGCACGAGTATCTGGCGCATCTGTTACTAGTGTTATAATGGATCCGCTCTACGAGTATATAACTCGATCTGTTTGAGAGTTTTACTCTCCTAATATATTGTAATTACGTTATTACATCATTTCCAATTATCTGTTATCAATACCGAACACTGCTATGCACAAAACTGCTGGGCACCGAGGTCGTGCATATAACCGTCAACCACTGCATATAAAAATCCCAAAAAATAATGTACAGGTCAGAAAGAAATACAAATAAAAATGGTTACCGTAAATGTAAAGCTTTCTATCATTACATCACAAGTGATCAACCAATAATTCCCAAACAATATTTGAAAATCAGAAAACTTGGGCTACTCTTCATTGATCTTCATCATAGTAGATTATGTCGACTATAAAAATAAGTCATCCATGTTTTTATGTGACACATAATTTATTTATTCTTTAAAATTCCTTTAAAACCTCTCAACAGAAATTAAGTTTTCTTCCAGACCAGTAGTAGGCGCTCCATAGATAACTGAAGTTCAGCACCAGTCAACAGATCTGCCCAAGTTAGGGTTTTAAATCTGTCATAATGGATAAAACAGAGTTTGAGTGTTTTCACTGATCAAAAGGATCTAAAACACGGGAGTTCTGCAAGCTAGTAGACAACAAAAGCATTGCTTGTTTTCTCTGGAAGGCATGTTTGGCTTACCACTAGTGCGATGCATGAGCATATGAAAAGGAGGCCCACAACCGCCATACGGCTCTTCTATTGTATCACATGGGGAACATGTACAGCTAACTTCTAGCCACAAGCAGTGTTGGTTGACTGAACTACAGCAACACAAGGGCTCTATTGATGAATCACCAGAAAATACAAAATCACTCCCAAGTTTATCAAGCTTCTAAACGCTCTGTATAAAATCAGTTTGACTTTATTATTTTCTGTTGAAAAGGATGAAACTTTTAGACAAGAATCTGTGTCCATGTTTGATTAACACTGTGCCTGGAAGTGTAATTGTGCTGGTTTCACAGAGCCAATCCAATTGATTTGACTTATTTCCCTTTTAATGAAATTTATTTTCTAGACAATAATATTAAATTAAAAAAAATTCACATATGCATAAAATAGCTACATTTTTAGAAGAATAAGATCTTTTTAATTTCTCGGTTCATTAAAATAAAAGCTTCATTTTCTTCATGCTACAGTTGGCACCATGTACCAATGTTTTACACTTAAAAATGTGATGCCTCTGCTGTGTCTATTGTGTGTGTGTTCCATGTGTTGTGCTTGCTGTGAACACCTGAGCCCAAAGTTCTCAGTGTATTTAATGCACCTCACTCCTGATGTGGGAGAGACTTTTTGTCTTGGCTTGGTTCTGGTTCTTACTTGCAGGTTCTCCCCTGGTAGCCTTTTGGATTTTGTGTAAGGTTGATGTTTTTGTTTGTGCCAAAAAAATGTTTATACACACTCATTCTTTATAAACATGCAGCCCCTACACTACTGACTGACTGACGCCTATATCTTTAGTTTACATTGAATGTTTACTGGGGTTCATTTTCAGTTATCTTATTATGGCATATAATAAATTCAAGTGTTGACAGTGAAAAACATAATAAACTGAAATAATACAGTTGGAAAAAATAATCATTTGTATACTTGATTGATCAGTCAATTAGTTGATAGAGTAATCAATATAAACCTAGTTATTTGTAGCAGCTGTACTGAAACCCCTCACATATACAGTCAGCAGGCTAATCTGACTGCTGAATATTACCATGGATACTCTTTCTGACCAGCCAGCTATCCTTTTACCTATTAATTCCTGGTTTAGTAAACACAGTGACAAAGAGCTGAGATGTGCTGTTCATTCCCTCTGCCACAGTCTGCTAGATGAGCGCTCATTGTTGAGTGCGTAGACTGTGTGCATATCTGATCACGATAAGCTAAATCTCCACTGACAACAGAACAATAACTCTGCACCAGACAGAACAGACATGTTGACCTAGCAGGTCCAAAAGGTTTAATCTGCATCACTTCCTGTGTGCTCCAGGGATGCCCGCTGCTGTGGGTAAAAAAAAAATAATAAAAAAAAATCAGCTGCAACAGTTATTTTAAAATTTCAGTCTCTTGATTCACCTAAGCTTTCTGTAACCTTGCAGCTTTTAGGTCTATTTAAACAGACTTCTCTTTATCAGTACGACAGCAGCATTTTAACCATCGCTTCTGAGGCTCCACTGAACACAACTCATCCAGCTTTCAGTAACACGATAAAAGCAGCCCAAAAAAATAGAGAAATATCTTTTGCATGTTTTTCCCTTTTGTGGCTGGCAGAGGCATGTGTGGTACATATTTTGTATTTTACATTTCTTTAGCAACACTAATATCTAGGGATGTCCAGATCCGATCACGTAGTTTAAGACTCGATCGGAATCAGTTGTTACCTCCCGATCAAGACTCGGACATATATATATATATATATATATGTATATGTATATTCTTATAAGTTTTTAACGCATCTATACACCTTTTCGTGTGACGTCAGTATCCGGGACAGTTTCCCTCGCAACCCGCAGCCGCCATTTTAAGAGGGGATGCATTTCCATGTCGACCGACCGCAACGTGTGTGAAAATGTGAATGTTAACAGTCCTGTAGTCTACACAACAGTGGAGAAGATGAGGACATATAAAATCCTCGGTGCGTATATTTTCTTCAAGGTAAGTTTTTTTAATTGGCTCAGTGGATGTTGTGTTGAGAATGTTGCCACGTTAGCTCTACTAGCTTCGTTAGCCGCGCTAGCATGAGTACCGGTGTTAGTTTATAGTCATATTAAATCCCCATGATATTATCTTAAATTCGTTCATGGAGTGGAGGTGATCACTTACTGCATGCAGAAGACAGCCCATGGTCATGTCACTCTTTCTGCAGTGTCTGCTGTTCTGATCAGCTTATTTAATTACATAAGGTTTTATTTAATAACGTAATGTCCGTCCACCAGTTTGTGTGTGTTCGGACTGTTTGCATGCTCACAGTACAGAAATGCGCTCTCGTCATGTTCGTTTTTACACACAAGTAACAACTTCATGACTCCCCACCGTGAAAAAGTCCAGGGGAAACCCCAGGACATGCTGGAGAGGCTGCTGTCGTCCCAGGACTGCTCGATGTCCTGTCCCTGCAGCTAAATATTAAAATAGGGTGAATTAAATACAACATAAGGAACGCCCTGGATCTGTTTATTTGCTCCTTTTTTTTCATTTTTTTATGTAAAATCGGATGGGGACTCGGTATCGGCCGATACTCAAAATCAAATGACTCAAACTCGGACTCCAGGTAAAAAAATCTTGATCGGGACATCCCTACTAAAATCCCTGTTACCTTGCAACAAGCAGGTCATGGGTTCGAAACTCAGCTGGGGCCTTACTGCAAAGAGTTTGCATGTTCTTCCTGTGCAAGAGTTTGATTTCTACATGGACTCATGTTTCCTCCCACAGACCAGAAACATGCATGTCAGGTTACCTAGTGACTCTGAATTGGCCCTTGGTGTGAGTGTGTGTGGAAGGTTGTTTTTCTATGTGACCCTGTGATGGACTGGTGACCCGTCCAAGGGTTGACTCCACCCTTCGCCCATGACATGTAGCTAATCATCTAGGAACTCTGCACAGACTTAAATGAGTATAATAAATTGATGTACTGATGTCTGCATGGACAGGAATATTTACATTTATATGACACTTAATTTGAGCAAAGTGGTTTGATTCTGAGTAAATTACTAATATTTCTACAAATTATTTGCACTTGGCTTTGTTCACTGAACTTGACTCATTAAACAGATCTGCAGTGAATGGATCCAAATTTACCTGTGTTGTTTTTGTAAATTATTTATTCTGTTATTATAATTCTGAGGTTTTTTTTTTTTAATATTTGAAGTTTGATGGTTCCTGCAACTCTTTGCTGGCCGGTCTTCCGGCGTCCTCGGTTAAACCTCTGCAGATGATTCAGAACGCAGCAGCACGTCTGGTCTTCAACCAGCCCAAAAGGGCTCATGTCACTCCGCTGCTCATTTCCCTGCACTGGCTTCCAGTTGCAGCACGCATCAAATACAAAGCTCTGCTTCTGGCTTACCAGACTCTAACACACACAGCTCCTACTTACCTTCACTCCTTCATCCAAACCTACATTCCCACGCGTCAGCTACGCTCAGCCGCTGAAAGACGCCTAGCGCTTCCACCACAACGTGGCATGAGATCATGTTCCAAACTCTTCTCCTCTGTTGTCCCCCGATGGTGGAATGACCTACCAAACTCGGTCCGATCCTCAGAGTCGGCAGCTACTTTTAAGAGCAGACTTAAGACTCACCTCTTTAAAGAACACTTTCAGTCTTAATGTAGGATTAATTTATGATTTATGATAGCGATTTGGG
>SSNP01000199.1:691162-717633 GCA_006937955.1 Pachypanchax playfairii | reverse complement strand
CATCTTTCTATTTGCCTGCCTCTGATGTAATCAGCTGTTTACTGTATGTAACTTACCTTCCAGGACCAAAGCTGTTATTCTAACGGTGATCCAAACAAAGGAGGAATCAATTCCTGATTTTAACTAGTTACCAATGTAAAATTTCCTGTGGAATTATCATTGTAACATTATTTAACATTAAAACTGTATTTGGTGACCATGTTATTAAAATCTATCAAGAAGCTTTAAAGTGTTCAACAAAAGCAGCTTATCAAACATGAGAGGCGGCAATAAAAGTGCAGTGAGGATTTTTAGGGCAGAGAGGATCAAACATGTGGTACGATTGAGTTTAAAATTGTTTTAAAGTGTCAATGAAGGTTTTTTTTTATAGTTTCTCTATCGGCACCATGTGAAGAAAAGCTGTTGATGAGATAAGTGAAACACAGTTCTAACAGGTCATGCACAAGTATTGTTCCAGCGAGCCAGCTAAACTTTTTAATGTGGTTTATTCATTACTTCTAAAATTTATGTTGCTTTTGGCCAAATACTAGCTAGAACTGCTAAAATTATATAAGTCTTTCAGGCTGAATGAGTCAGAGGAGCATCTTTATTATTTTCAGAAGTTCCTTCAAATTTTTCACAATAAGGGCCCCAATCAAAGACAATTCATGCTCAACTTTCATTAACTTACAAAACCTTTAAGGTTTGTTAAAATAAAAGTCTTCTCTCTGCTCATAAACGCATCATACTACTATTACTATTACTACTAAAAAAATGGTAAATGGTGTGTACTTGTACAGCGCTTTTCTCAAGTAAGATGACTCCCAAAGTGCTTCACACTAGTTTTTCATTCACACACTCACACGTACCAATACTACTACTACTATTACTACTTGTAAGAGAAATATGTTTATTCTCATCATGATTTCATTATTTGGCTACTCTAACATGTAAATATTTCAGCATTAGTCCTTTAGTACAAGACAGTTATGAACCAAGTCTCAACCCGACTACAGGAGTGAAGAAACTTTTATTCACAAGACCGAGCCTCTCCTAGGACACTCTGGTGGGAGTTACTTTAGCTGTCTCTTTATAATGATGAAGTATGATTCAGTGACTGATCTGAATGGTTATCTGTATCATCAGCTCACTCCTTGCTGCAAGTAAAACCTTTAAACTTTATTTTTTTTGGTCTGTGATTCTTCTCTTGTCTGAAGGTTTAACTGTGTTTTGATGTCAAGGAACAATTTCCCTGACACTAATAATACTAATAATACAGTCAGTCAGTCATTTTCTTAACCCACTTGTTCTTGTTCAGGGTTGAGGGGAGCAGTTAATGAGGGAGAGGTGGGGTCACACCTGGACAGGTCACCAGTCTTTCACAGGGCCAAACAACCATTTACACACACACTAACACCTATAGGGCCAGTTAGCCTCATGCATAACCCCTGGAGGAGGGCCTGCTGAAGTCTCTGGAGAAAGCCCACGCATGCATGAGGTGCAGGGGCGCCGATTTCCGATCCTGCCAGTGGGTGCTGCACATAGACATATACAGGGCTTAATTTGAGCCGGATCCTGCCTGAACAAGATCCGGGAACTGTCTTATTTTGAAAGGGTGTGTTCCGGTAACTGTTTGCTAGGATCCGTTAACAGCGTCAGTTGGGATAAATAACAGCGGCATCAAAATACCAAAAAGGCAGTATAACTTACTTCTTCTGGGCTTATCATCACTTTCTCTAGCCCTGCTTGACAATTTACACCTGCTGTGGGCTGGCGCACCGCGCTTGGTCTGGTCTGGTGTGCGTTACGGTATCAGTTTGGCCTCTGAATTCTGGTCTCATAGCGCTATTTGCGTTCCGGTAACTTTTGATGTACAAATTAAGCACTGGTATATATCAGGTGCTGCATAGTCCACCCCATCCACATCAATAGCCAATAAAATTCAGCATGCTAGCTCACCGGGGCGAGTTTTATCGCAGAGCTCCCAGCTGACCTGCGAAGTGTTTCAATCCCACGTGTAAACTCAGCATCTCCTGTGGGTGCTCGGGCCCCGAAGCACCCACGGGATCGGCGCCTATGATGAGTGAACATGCTAATATCCATCCATCCATTTTCCAAACCTGCTTTTTCCTGTTCAGGGTTGCAGGGAGCTGGTGCCGATCTCCAGCGTTCTTTGAGCGAGAGGCGGGGGACACTCTGGACAGGTTGCCAGTCCATCACAGGGCTACACACAGACAAACAACCATTCACACACACACACACCTAGGGATAATTTAGAGCCATCAATTAACCTCTTGCATATTTTTGGACTGTGGGAGGAAACCAGAGTTCCCAGAGAAAACCCATGCATGCAAGAGGTGAACAAGCTGATGTCAGTGATAAAATATTTGGTAGAAAACCCCCCTAATGCTGCTCACTCCACTGTTTGCATTATTATTTCAATTTATAGAAGTACTTATTGAACATTTGCAACCCAGTTTTAAAATATTGTGATAATAATGATTATGTTTAACACACAATAATTTGACATAGTGTTTCATTTCAACTCCAAATGACAGATTTTGATGGGTGCAATCACATTGGGCAGGAAGCCCCTCCTCTGGGTCATTAACAGTTATTGTGCAGTGCAGCGACTCCTGCCAAACTGAACAGCATGAAAACAGGTCCCACACTGAGACACATGGATTGGACCACAGCACCTCAGTTATCTGTCTATTTCAGTGCTAAGATGACTTATCTGCAGATACCTATTTAAAGGTTCTGTATCCTGCTTATTTTACAACTTTCAAAATCTGGGATAGACATAAATATGATAAAATATTACTTTTGGTGTTATATAGTCTTCATTTGTACTAAAATATAACTTATATTCTCAAGTTATTCTACAACCAGGAAGTAAAACGCTTGGTTTACCTAAAATCCCATCTCTCCCCAAGCCCCCCCTTGTGATTGCTGCCGCTCGAGCTGCCTGAATAAAATGTTGAATAAATTCCTGTAACTCTCACAGCCAAATGCACATTTTCACTAAGACATTTTTAGAACGTACTACTTTTACTACTAAAATACTACAAAATGGTGGTACTTAGTGTCTTGCTTCAGACTCTCACAGCTCGGGGCGTGTGTTTAACCTGCAGGGGCAACACGGACACACCGGGCAGGTCCTGGTGTAACATTGTTACATCACTATGTTGCAGTCAGTTATTTTCCAGGAGAGAGTGGAGCAGCTGCTCAGAGCGCAGGATTCAGGAGGATTGCTGAGAAATATGTGTATTAAACCAAAAACAACTCTGGGGGGGTTAATAAGGAAATAACATCACAACATTGTTAAAAGCTCCAAAAAGTGATTTTGCATGATACAGGACCTTTAAAGCAATAAAATGACTGGTCCTGCTAATCTTATCCATTCAGGCAAAAACAGAACTCAGATTGGTTTAGACTGACAGCCAGGAGCTAAAAAAAGATAATGTCAAGTCATTAAAATGCCAGTTGACAAGGAAAAGAGATTTGTTCTGTGCCTGATGTGAAAAACACAACTCAGTGAAAAGGCAGTTGTGTGATTTAAACATCCTCCAACATGTCTTGGTTGTGTTGCTGGTTGAAAACGTCTGGCAGATGCCTTTTTAAAAACCTGCTTGATTTTCTGAAACATTTTAGTGAAACATCTGACTCTCTGGGTGCCACAGCCGTACAGCAAGCGCTACATTATCTGAATAAACAATAAATCGGCCCGTAAACTATAATTTACACATTAGCGTTGTTCCTTCCCTCCACCACTAGATGAGAGTTTCATGTAATTGTCAGATTTTAATTCAACATTTAGGCATGTTTCCATGTGAAATGTTTGAGTCAAACGATCAGAAAGGCCATTTTTAAAAAGTTCTGAATCAGTCTTTAGCTGCGGGGATTTGATGGAACGTGTCTCAGATCGATCGAGATGATGAATTTAAACTTTTTTTTTTAATAGTGTAACATCAGAGCTTTCCTGATGGAGAATTGGAGGAAGGATGTTTACCTTTTTGGAATTGTAACATGCTTTTTAAAGTGCAGGAGGAAGGAGCGGTGGTCTGTGTTCTCTGCTTTGACAAGTATGACACTCCAAAATATTTATAAACTGTGTCACCTAGACATGTAGAGACAGATGCAACACAGAAAAAGTTTAGCTCAGAATTGTAGCTTTGTTGTGAAATAGTTCTTTTTAATGTCGATAAAATGACGAAACAATCAAATAACATGTAAAATGTGTGAATAGATGTCATTTTTTACATAAATGTAGACACTTTTTTTTGTTTTTATATAAATACTATAACTATTTTTTAAACTTGTAGCTCCTATCATGAAAATATATTTTTTCAGAGGTGTGTTCATATAATTTTTAAAAGTATTACTAAAATAACAGCAACAAAAGAAGGTGCAAAGTCTGGTGGAAGAGTTGTGTGACTTTTTTTACATTTGTGGTAATTTTTTTAAGAAAACCCCAACGCTGTTGGCAGAATCTATTTAAGATACCAGTAGCTTTTATTTTTTTACCGATGACAGAACAGTCGACTCATAGCTGCAGCCTGTTCAGCTGTTCTGGGTTCGGCCCTTTATTTGGAAAGGCTGGCGCTGCACGGCCATTAAGATGATCACAACTATAAGAATGCCATGAATTGAAATAACAAGCTCATCTCTCAGACCCAGAAAATGAAACCGAGTGCGGCCTGCAGGGAAAAAGGGGGACGGCTACTGACACACTCGTTCCTTTCACAATGATTTACTCACTGTCGTAAGCAGAAGTTACATTAGAAGAAAAGCTTGATCAAAATACAAGAAAGATTCTATTTACAGTCAGCACTTGTTATGTACGAGCGCCTATCAGCAACAATTAGTAATTCATATCACATTTTGAGGCAAATTCAAGCATGACCCCACCCCCATCCCCCGCCCACACAGGACAAATTAAATGTCCACACTGTCAAAATCTTACTGCGCTCAGAAACCTAGAGTTAAAGGTTACATCAGACAAACATTCAGAGTTTTTGAAAGGTATCACAATAAAAAACAAATCAAAATCAGCTTATGTAAGGGGATGTAGGGTTAGGGTTAGCAACAAGCAGCAACAAGAGTGCACCCCCCCAACACACACACACAGAATCCAACTAGCTCTGCATTCCCATCACTTTCCCCACTTTTAACATCATTCACTGCTTGATGTCACAGTTTCTGCTCAGATTCATGAAACTGCAGCTCAACAAGAAGAGATGGACGTTTAACAGATCAAAGTTTGTCATGCTTTTACAAACAAGATAATAAACTTTATTTCATTTAACTTATTATGTTATGTGTTTATTTAAAGTGCAGCATTTGACCTAAGTGCTGACTGTCTGGGTTTTTTTACATCATGTCATTTATTTTTCCTTCATTTCCAATTCACTTTCTCTGCTTAGTGAACTCGGGATTATTCCCTCCTGTCTTCAGCAGTTTTCAGTCAGTCATTATCTTTACCTACTTGTTCCTGTTCAGGGTCAGAGCTGGTCAGAGGTCAGTTGGCAAGTGGCGGGGTCCCACCTGGACAAGTCGCCAGTCCATCACAGGGCCACATAGAAACAAACAACTACTTACACACACTCACATCTGGGGACAGTTTAGAGTCGCTAATTAAACTCATTCATATTTTGGGTTATTTTAATGCTGATGGATTACCCTCTGGAGTCACTCACTGATCGAGATGCTGTATTCAAATTAAATGACATTTTTAGGCACCATCCAGTCAGTCAGCTGCAAATTTTATATCTGCCTGACAGCAAAGTAATCCACTTTTGGTGCTTGGACACTTCTTATCTCCATCCCTGGTTTACAAACCTATAACTTTAGAAGAATTTCTAGAACTAAATGAGAAATTCAAGCAGTGGAGTCCTTCTACAGCACCTGCCATATCTTCAGTGTAGGGCCCTGTGATCTCCATGAAATGGAAAACAAGTACAAGAGATCAGAATTCAACAAATTCAATGAAATTCCCTGTAATACACAGAATCTCAAACTTTAAGCAAAGCGAAGTGAATATTTGGCAAATCACAACGTTTGCAGAGCAGAACCTCAAAGATTTCTAGGAACTGGGAGAACAACTTTTCTTTTGACTGGATCTGTGAGATGACGTGACCAGCCAGAGAAACTAGCTGGCGTGAACCGGTCAGTTCAGCAAAGTGTCGGACATGAAATTTGATCAGCTGGAACGAGACGTGAGCGCTCTGACAATGTTGTTGCTTGATGAACCTGACAGTCTTTTTAAAAAATCTCAGCACGTTGTTTTATTTGTTGAAGTTGAACGTCAGTCATTAAATGGGTCTTTTTACTCTTGAATTGTTCTTTTGTTCCACTTTTATAGCTGAATAAATATGATTATAACCTAAAATACAGAATCCTGACAAACTGAGACAAATAAAATGCTTTTTTTTTTAAATAAAAAAGATTTGATCTGGTGATAATGATGTCCCTTTGGTTTCAGACCTTGAGTACCACCAACTTTCATGTTTTAGATACTTCACACACCTGATTTCAGTTGATGGCTGATTAACAGCCACCTGAATCTGTTGTAAATAGGGAAACTGTCATGATTCCAGGTTTTTACCTGCCATGTCTGTAGATTTTAATCGGTAGTCCATGTCATTTCCTGTTCCTGTCATTTATGCGATCACTTCCAGCTGTGTCTGACAGCTGTCAGAGGCCAGCTTGTTAGGTTACATGTCCTCAGCGTGTTCTGAACCTTGTGCCTGTTCACCTGCATCAGACTTTTGGATAGTTTTTTGTAAGCCATGACGCCTCCAAGCCGACTTCTTGCTTTCATGTGCTTCAAGCTTAAACATCAAGACCAGGATCACTGAGTCCTGACCAATGTGTAATTTTGGAATTAAGTTTATTTTAGTGGAGACTTCACCAGAGGTCTCTTCCTTCTGTAGAAGAACTCACCTCTGTGTCTTTTGTTTCTGCTCCACCTGTTTTTGTACAATAAACTCTGATTTTACGGCCATCCTGCCTTTGCATTCGGGTCCTGATCCAAAACCAGCAGCACATTACAAAAACATCTGGAACATGCAGGCTAGTGGCGCAAGAGCATAAAAATACAGAGGGGTTAAAAAACCCTGATCTCTGATCTTTTACAGGTAAAACAGAATTACCTGCACCGCTTCCACTCCCACTCACCGACTGAGTTGTGACGTAATGAGCCTGCTCTGCTCTTACAGGTGTCTGTTTATTACTTCCTGCTTCAGGAATGATAACAGTTTCCCAGTTTAAAGTTGTCCGGTGAGCAGGCAGCCGCTGGGCTGCAGGCTGACTGGCTCCTCCCGCGATCGCTCCGCTCTTAATGGAAAACCGTTATCTGACATCACCGACCGCTTCTCACCGTTAAACACCAAACTTCATCTGGTTAAAATCACGACGCGCGTGCTGAAACTTGGCCACAAGTTTTTTTTTTTTTTTTCTTTCTTTTTTAGACAGGTCGCGCTCATTCACAGACGCGCGCGCGCACACAACGTGGTTGGTTAACCGGACAGAAGAAAAGTGCCGTTAAATGAAAGAGGTAACCTAGTTTAAGTATTAATTAGGTTCGGAAACGGGGATGCTGATGTCGGTGCGCTCAGACGCTGTTGTTACACAGACGGTTTTATCTCGATGGAAACAACGAACCAGAACAAGCGACGTGTTTGATAAACAATAGCGGATTAAAAAAACGTCGCTCGAGCTGAACGACACAAAGTTGCCAGAAAATTTCGACTATAATTAAACATTTTTACTAAGATAATTCCAGACGAATTCAGCTTGATCTCAGTCATTTTTTAGTTTAACAGCAGTTGCGTCCAGATTTAGTTATTTATGACTTATAAATAACGTTCAGATGGTGATAAAAACTGACAGAGGAGTTAAGAACCTTTAACTTGCACCATCCAGAATGATGTAAGAGGTCAAACAGCAGCTGGTTGAAATTATTTTTGTACTTACAGTTAGTTGAGAGGAGAGTCAGGAGGCAAACCAGACGTGTTTTCGCCATTTTGGTGTCGATGCAATGCTCCGTGCGAGTAGCTGTACATGCGCAAACTAACCTCAGCGGCTTCTGTTGCGAGAGAGAGAGGGAGAGAGAGAGAGAGAGACTACAGGAAGCACTGAGAGAGGCGCTGGGTCTATTATATTGGGTTTCCATAGATACTGTGAGCATCACTCACACGGACAAGAATGTATGCTGCTGTGTCCTCTTACTGCACACAGGCAGCAGCTCAGCCTCCAGTCCTTCATGTGACGTAGAGTGGAAGTCAGATTAGTAAACGAATAAATAAATAATACACCTTATAATAAAACATTAAACTGTGTAATCTGGTAAAGATTTAACCCTGTACTCCACAGTTTCAGACACTTTTCCCTGTCTCTTTTTTAAACTGTCTTGCTGTCATGAATGGTAGACATGTGGGGTTGACAAGTGATGGAAGTCACGTCAACTCCGAACTCTCCTAGTTCACATTGAAAAAACAAGCTCAGTCTTTTGTCTGTCCTGTCACATCAGACTTGATATGCTCGTCTGGTTACACCGATATGCTTTACTAGCATCAAGCACTTTTCTCCCACTGACCCCTGGTAGAATTCTGCAAAGCCAGCTGGTGCAGCCTGGAAAATACTCCCCAAAACATACATGTGACAGGGAAGTAAACAGCCTCTTGTAATAATTCAGTAGAGGGCAAAATGAGATTTCCAAGAAACCCCCAGCTATTTGGCATAATCTGTGAGTGGGTGTCAATAATGGATCATTTCTGTCTTTATTAGAGACAGTTGTAATGCTCTCTACCAATTATATTAGTGTAGCAATTATATCTAAATATAGACATGTCTAATTATGCTTGAATGTCCATGAAATGTATTATGCAACCCATGCAAACATGTAATTCAGGCAATACACTAATATGAATCACGAGAGGACTTGCAGTGGCAGAGCGGGTTAGCACAGAAGGTCCTGGGTTTCACTTCATATCTTCTCTTTTTTTGGTTTATTTGGATGTTTGTAAATGCCTGACATGAGATGTGACTTATCATCTGAATTTCCATGTACAAATAAAAACCTTTGAATGCCACAGTTAGACTGACTTATTAGATCAATAATCTTCATTAACAAGTCAAAATACCAAAAAAGATTAATGCAGAAAACATTTTTAAAATAGCCATAGAATGACAACAAATAAATGATCGTTGTCTAACAAAGCAACCGTCTCTACAACGAACCCCTCCAGTTATTTTAGATTTTTTTCCCTATACTCAGTCCTGTAGCTGTCATATTGATACTTGAGGTCATACATCTAGATCTAGAACAACAGGTTCAGTTTACACATCAGCATAAATTTATTTGCAACATCAAAACGTGTCCTGAAAATGTTCCTACATAAACAAGATGTTTCTATCAGATTCTTAGCTGTTCTACATAAACTGATAC
This sequence comes from Pachypanchax playfairii, assembly GCA_006937955.1. Classification (NCBI taxonomy): domain Eukaryota; kingdom Metazoa; phylum Chordata; class Actinopteri; order Cyprinodontiformes; family Aplocheilidae; genus Pachypanchax; species Pachypanchax playfairii. The sequence continues at coordinate 708,203 of SSNP01000199.1, read as the reverse complement.
TTAAACCTCGTCCCAGTATCTGCAACTTTAAACCACTGTGAACTGGTTCATTCCTGCCGTTGAAAAAGTAAATTGTAATTGTTCCTCTTGTGCAAATTTGTTAAACTATGAACTCACTGTGCTGCGTCTGGATATCCACACTCATCATATCAGGGGAAACAGAATAATCTTCTCCGCTCAGCAGAAGAGGAAATGAAGCAAAACTCAAAGAGCTGGTTTTACTGCTCGAGTTTGAAATGATTGAGGATGTTTAGAAACATTCATAAAGAAACTTTTTTTCAGGCTGATGTGTTTCTTTATCACTGTTCTTTAACTTGTAGTGATGTGAAAAAAATCTTTACCCCTTCGTAATTTGTTTTTTTGTATGTTTGTCACATGGAAATATTTTACATCATCAAGCAAATTGAAATTTTAGATGACAATAACACAAGTAAACACAAAATGTTGTTTTTAAATGAAGGTGTTTATTATATAAGAATCATCCAAACCTGTATCCAAGCCCTGTGTGAACAAGTGTTCACTGCACCTGTTAAAACACAACTTGACTGTGGTGTATCACATCTTTGGAAAGCTGAGTTCCATTTCTTCGCCACACCCAGACCTGATTATTGCTGCACCTGTTCTCAGTCAAGAAATCACTTAAATAGGACCTGCCTGACAAAGTGGAGTCGACCAACAGAACCTCAAGGGCCAGACAGACGTTATACCACAGTCCAAAGAAGTTAATGAACAAAGAAGAAACAAAATAAATGAGATATATCAGTCTCGGATAGGAGTAAAGAACCGTTTCTAAAGTCGTTTTGGGGACTCTAGGGAACCACAGTGAGAGCTATAAATGGAGAAGACATAGAGCGGTGGTGAACTGACCAAAATGAAATCTTTAGTCTGAGATCAGCTGCTATTGCAGTCAGTCTTGAAACCCACGGTGGAGATGATGTCATATCACCCCCCTCGCTGTAACATCCTTGTTGCACCTCATCCTTTTCTAGTTGTAATAACAGATTCCTACAGTAAGTGTTGGAACACTGGGTCCAACACGGCTTCTGAGTTATTGATTATCAAAGTTTCCATAGTTCCCACATCTTTTCAATATCACCCCATTGACTGGAATTAATTGCTTGGGAGCTTTACAACAATATCAAGTTCTTTACCCTCACTCATGAATGTTTTGCTCCAGTAGCTCATTTCTTAAGATCAATTCATCAGTTGATAAAGAAGGCTGGTTCTGTTCTGAGGACTGATCTGGATCCTGAAGACCCATATGAATCTCTGAAGAAACACTGAGTTACTGCAACATTTAATTTACCTTCAGGGATTAATAAATGTGTTTGAATTGAATTTGAAGTATTAAAATATCCTGGTTCTTAAACAGATTTTGTTAATCTGGGCTACGTCTGCCCACATGACATTGTTATTATGTCTCTCCCTCATTTTTGTACCAAGGTCACTGGAGGTCAGCCAGACCCTCTGTGCCAAAGACAGATGACTAAACAACTGCGCCTACAGACATCCCGACTGGAGGGGAGAATGTGGACAGTTTAAACTCAAGTCTTAAAAACTTAAACTAAACAATGTCCTTTCTCAATTTTAACCAAAGATATTTTTCAAAAGCAGAAACTCTCAACCTGTTTTAAATCTGGCAGGACTCAGAGAGATTTGAAGCTGACCAATGGAACTAGACCAAGACCAGCTGTCAGTAATTTGGTTTACAAAATATTTCTCATAACTTTTCTGACACAGAACAGATCACAAACTGACAGATTTATACTGTAGTTCTACCAGAGTTCAGTGTAATTCTATACATGGAGTTATAGTGCCATCCTGAGGCCAAGAAGCTGAAGAACCTTTACAAATCATCTACTAGACCAGGGGTCTGGAACCAGCAGCTAGATTAGAGCCTGGAGCCACATGTGGTTCTTCAGCCTCTCTGAAGTGGCTCCTCGTAATTTTGACCAAAATCAGTTTGAATCTGAATAACAGGAAATGGATCATTTTTAATCACTTGGTTGTGGACTTTCTGCAGCAGAATGACACTAATATTACAAACAGGTTGTTCTGAGGGTGTGAACTAATTCCAGAACCAGAACTGAACAAACACAACTTGAGTTTCACTGAAATGTTTGTGAAATACAGTTTGATGGATTGTTTATATTTGTTTTGTTCATAAACATTAAGAGTTTTTATTGTCTTTAATCCTTGGAGGTGAAATAAGTTAGAGATTTCCATCTTTTTTTTTTTACCTTTTTGTTTTTTATGCCTTGGACTATGTTTTAATGTTTTTTCTTTGTAATTTACCAAATGTGTTTATAGTTTTTCATAATTTTTTTTCAACATTTCAAAGTTTTCTGCCAATATAAACAAGTAGTTCTATAGATACAATGGACTCGAATCAAATCAAATTTGTTTTTAAAGCACATTTTTAAAAAAATAACATAAGAAGATAGTAGATACTTTTAAATAAGTAAGAACAAGTCAAATATAAACATTTTTAAAGTGAAGTCAATATTTCTAATGGATATTTAAAAGCTCTTAGATTGATTAAAAACTAATAAGTATGAAAATTAGATTGAAAAATATAAAGAGTTGGTCCTGTCTAAAAGGCAGGGGCTGCTGGGTCCACAGTTTAGGAACAATACCCAAAAAGACCCAATCACCTGTGTGGCCCAGTCAGGACAACCAAAAACACATGATCAATAGATCCAAGTGATCTGGAGAACACATAGACCATCAAGCATTGGCTTGAATGAAGTTGAATGCTTGTGCTTTAACTGAATGTAGATCTGAGTGTCATCAGCATATGAAGAAAAATAAATGTTATATCCTCTTCAAATAGAGCATAAAGGGATCATGGAAATAAAAATAAAATAGGTTAACAAAAAAAAAGGTTTTCAGCTCTGAGAATAATGTTTCTGTAAGACTGGGATTTTTTAAGAATGTTGTGTGTATTTAAAAAAACTGGAGCTTCATATAATCCAGCTTTTTTATTTATGAGTAAAGTGGGCCTAAAATTCAAAAGGATGGTCAAGATCAGGTTTCCTGAGGAGCAGCTGCACAACAGCATATTTAAAGCAGGTACAACACCTGATCTGAGGCTGCTTCATTTTAAAACTCATGTTGAACATGTTTTCTCTACCTTTGCATCACTTGATAAAGTGTGGGTGCTGATGAAAGACGAATTGTCAGCTTTAGCTTTTAACCTCATACCAGAGGGAGGAACACCAGTGGTTACTTTCCATCATTGCTTTCTCTATTTGTTGCCACAAAGTTTGGTCTGCACTTAACTCCATTCTTATTCCCTTTCCCTTTTTGTGTATTTTATTTTATTTTTATCCTAAAGTGAGAACTACAGTAGGGAGAAAAAGGAACATTTGAGGGCTCTTATTGGCCTTTTTAGCTGCAGCAAACAAGTTGGACCACCTTCCATCAAATTTTTATTATATTTTCAGTAACAAACTCTCAAATGCATCACTAGGATTTTCTTTACATTTCAAACTGAGCCTTCCCAGTACTTAGGTTTACCCCTTCTCTCCTTCTTGTAATTTTTAATCAAAACAGTTTTTGCTTTGTTTGTTTGTTTGTTTGTTTGAATTAAATCATTTCTATCACATTGACAGAAAATTTTATGGAATCATTTTTTTATAACTTAATTCATGACATTTATTTTGTAAATCCATCTCTTAATATGTTTGATGTACTGTTGTCATTCTATTTCTTTCAAGTCAGAGTTTTGATTCACTTAAATTTAATTAAAAAATGAGCCTGAGATCCTGGAGTATACATAGGCATAAAACTTGAACTAATTAAACTTTCACCAATTTTACTATATCCTTATTCATACTTATAAGTTTGCGACACCAACAAGAACAAATGATTTATGGTTCTATTTTGTGACTAAAAAGGTGAAATAACTGCAATCTCACTTCTAACATTGTGTGACTGAGTAATAGAAAACACAGCTGTGGAATATCCAGCCTAAAACTAACTTCACCACAACTTTAGAGACACTGAATGTAGCCTGGTTCTTTTTGCCAAGTGGCTGATATACTTGGACTTCCAGTCACAACTATCTCAGGTTCATACAACATTTTTAGAATAAATATCCAACGAGCAGCAGTTGAGTGGATGAAAATACCTTGTTGAAATCATAGTTCAGAGGGGAAACAGCTGACTAGATTGTTATCACAATAAAAATGAAACAGATAACCTCATGATGTTGATGCCATCTGACCTTGATAACCTCAGATGGTTGGGTCACAATTAGATAAAAAACAGCAGAAGTATGGATCATTCCTACCTTTCATTCATGCTTGTTACTGGTGGTATAACAGTGTGAGGGATATTTTCTTGGCACACTTAGATCCAGTCATTGTTTAAACTACACAGCCTACCTGATTGTTGCTGCTGGTCATGTCCAGTGTTCCATCTTCTGGTGGTAAAGCTCCATGTCACAAAGCTAACATGACACTAGAGTTACTGAACTTAGTAGCCTCAACAATCATAAGATCTCAATCAGAATGTATTTGGGATATGGCAGAAGAACATAATGGATGTGCAGCAAAATGCCTTGAAGACTGAGATTTATGAAAACTGTTTTTTTTTTTTTTTTAATTTGGCATCACCAAAGAGTGATTTCTCAATCCAGTTCCAGAATGGGATAATTAACTAGTCCAGTCTCACAGTTACTTAAAGCTATAGTGCGTAACTTCTGTCGCCCCTAGCGGAATTTTGCGTTATTGCAACAATGAAGCTGGCGCTTCCATATAACGTATGCCCACCTGCCCCCCCCCCCTTCCCCCAACCGCTATCCCTCTGCCGCTGTGATTCGCGATTCCACAGCATTTTTATTCTGTTTGAATAAGGACAGCTGTTGAAAAAAGATGGACTCTTCGGAAGAGGTAATTATTGTATTTTTTATTTATTTTCCGCAGAAACGCAAATAGCTTATTACAAACGGGAGACAAGGTGCCTGCTAATTTGTAACTGACAGGTTAGTGAATGATCTCCTGCTACGAGACTCTCCGCTCGTCCTCCCCCTCCCTTCTTGTTGTGATGTAAAAGACGTAATTTCCTGTCGCCGGTCGACACGCAAAGTAAAAATGATATATATTGAAAAATACTGTGAGATGTTTGAGGAGCTGATCGGCTTAATCTGCATTGTGTCATCTCCTCTAATAGTGGCTTGGCTGAAACGGACATTCACGGACATGTAAAAGTTACGCACTATAGATTTAAAATCTGTGTTCAAGTCACTGTTGTACCTCAACAAAGACAGACAAAAACATAGAAAAATGTTTTACGAGTTTCATTTTCTCAAATCTTTATGCTCACTTGTAACATTGGTTCTGCATATCCTATGTAAATATTTGGATATTATAACCCAACTCCTCACACAGCAGTCACTCAAAAAAAGTGGATGAAAGTGAGTGAACACTCCCCCTGCAGGCTGGGAGAACCACACACAGCTGCTGCATCAATGTTTAATTAGTTAGAAAAAAGTGAAGACTCAGTGTCTCTTGTTGACTTTCAGGAAGGAACCATCCAGAGAGCAGAACTTTCACCTGCTTCATCTGCACACAATCATCCTCATCATCATCACTCATGTCAAACTGGATCAGGAGACTTTGGGGAACAGTCATTTTATTAATCAAATTTGAACCTTTGTGTTAGTTTCTCTTTATTTCAGTGCCACCATGGTGAACACCCATGTTAAAAATAAAAAAAATGTGACATTTTGTAAAATGTATAATCAGAATGATGACAGTTAATCATAAAAACTAGTTGTAGAAACTGACAAAATGACCTCACAGCCTTGTGAAACCAACTCTTCTTCAACCTAACTAAAAAAAAAACAAAAACAGAAATGGGCCAGGGCAAGCAAGAACAAAAAACATATTCTGACGCATATTCTTTTTCTTTTTTTGTGGGGGGGGTATTTCCCATAGATATTACAGATTTGGTATTTAGAGGGTATTCTGCTGGATTGTCTCACATGTTTTTTTTCTTCCCTGTCGAGGAACATCACTGCAGTGCAGCAACAGTAAATCTACTGAGCAGAGTGAGACACTCTACCTAGTGCACTGAGAGTGGGGGGGGGATCTATCTGGACACACTTGAGTTGGGCTGTTGTGAAGTGCAAACAATTAGTTGTCTAAAACCTCCCTGTTCTAGCTAACATCATTTACCACCCTGGCAAACAAAGCAGTGGTAAACTACACCTGAATACATAAGCTGGAACGAGTCCAGCCCTTTAAGTATACTAACAACATAATTATTTCTCATCATTACAGTACAGTATAGATCAATAGTTTTCTTATACTTGTCATATATTTTTTTCATATTGCACCATCAAGAATGGGACACAGAAAGATTAACAGAGACTCTGTTTCCTAATTAAAACAAGATATGTGCAAACATGACTAAGGACTTTATTAACCAAATCAATTCTTCCCTGTAATATCCACAAATAAAAATGATTTCTCTTTTTTTATATATATATATTTATAGTAATAAGAATAATAAATCTTCACATTGGATCATGTCATAGTATGACAAAATGCTTGACTGGACCGTCCAGCCATGAATATAATCCTTATTGTCCTTTAATTGGTAATTCCCCATGCATCCATAGGAAATAGATTTATTCTTTTTTCTTCAAAAAAGTAACAATTTGAGAGCAGCTGAAAAGTTTAGACCAGTGTCAATTGCTTTCATTCTGAAATTCTCCAGAGGTTTTATTCAGTGTTTCAGGAGGATATTCCATAGGAAAAAATGACTCCAAATCGTCATCTTCCACTGCAGGAAACTAAAAAAATAACAAACAATGTCCAAGTTCTAATGAAAACATAGTGTAAAAATGTCCATTATATAGATCATTTGGTTCTCAGTATTTAATGATAATTTATAGCTGACAAGTAACAACTAAAAATTACTGATTAATAAAATAAAATTACCAAGAATAGATAAATGATCCATTGTTACTCAATTAGTTTGGCAAAGCTCCAGCTGGAGTCATTCTTGATGAGTGACCTTTTTCCCCAAGTGAAACAGAAATTAAAAGAAGATGAAAAAGAAACTCTAAAATAAATAAAGGGAGATTAGTAAAAGTTACCCCACCCCTGGAGCAAGGGCACATATATACAGAACTGAGTGGTGAAAGTCAGTTCACTGCACTTGAGTGTTAAGTCCAGTGTTCGAGTGAATACAAGTCCCGCCCTTGGTGCCCCTGCTGTTATACCAGTGTGTAGGACTTTGCGTAGGGGTTGCTGCTCTGTTTGAGATGTCCTCTTGAGTCCAGCAGGGACTCTTGAGAGGTGCTGAGCTTTGCAGCTTGGGCCAACTCTGAGCCCTCTCTGTGGGGAAGTGTGGCAGCAGAGCCAGGCTGCCACTGAGCCACTGGGTCCCTGCTAACCTGAGGGGCCTCTGTGGGTGTTGGGGGGGCCATGCGAGAGGGCCGCTTTAATGAGCGACTTTTCTGGGGCTCAAGGCAGGCCTGACCCATGGCTGCTCTTTCCCCACTGGCTGTCCCCCTTGATGTGCCCGACATGCCTCGATTTAACAGGAAGTCCATGCGTAGGTATGGAGGAAGGTGAACGAGCTCGCCTCCTGCAGGAAGATACACACAGACCACAGTTCAGTACTAAATACAAAAAGATGAAATCTATCTATCTATCTATCTATCTATCTATCTATCTATCTATCTATCTATCTATCTATCTATCTATCTATCTATCTATCTATCTATCTATGTTTGGTTGCTGTTTCTCTCAAATAGTGTGTATTACTGTGTAAATGATCGCATAATTGTTTTGGAATTATTTTCTGGAATTTTAGAAATGAAATGTAGATTGGATACAGGAGGATAATTATCAGGAAATCCTGGATAAAGAATGAGTTTCTTCAGTAGAGGTTTAATAACACAAACCTGTGGTACATTTCCACTTGCTAAAGACATATTGATCAGTTTTAATAAGGGTGGATCCTTAAGGAGTCTGGTTGGAACAGGATCTAATATACATGTAGAGATGGAGTTATTATTTGTTATTAGCTCATTGAGCTCAGCAAGACAGAAACTATCTAAACAGAATCCAGATTCTAATGCTGCTCCTAAAGCTGCTTCACTGGATGAGGAACCAGAGACAATAGTGGGAAGGACATTACGGAGTCTTTCTATCCATCTATCCATCCATCTTTTATTTATACCCACTCATTCCTTCTCAGGGTCGTAGGGAGCTGGTGCCTATCTCCAGGTCACTGTGCGAGAGGCGGGGTTACACTCTGGACAGGTCGTCAGTCCATCACGGGGATTTTTTTCATAATTGAAAAAAGGTTGTTGAAGAAATTTTCATCAGTACTAAAAAATAAACCTGGTTTGTTCCTGTTCTCCTCTATAAAGGATGAGTAACACTCAGTTCGGACTCTTGTATGTGAGTAGACTATATCTCTAAGTTAAATCCATTCCTCCAACTTCATTGAAGCCATTTTCTTTTTTAACTTTCTTGAAATCCTTTTTAAACAATGCAGCTCTGAATTAAACCAAGACACCTCCTCTGACTGATCACCTCCTCCTTCAGAGGAGCAAAACTGTCTAATGAAGTTCATATTAACACTGTAACATTAACAGTAGTATCATCTATTTGTAAGGAAGTTATATTTTGGTAATTGCCCTCTATTATATTGCTCTGTGGGATTGAAGAAAACAATAAAGGAAAATAACAGATCATTTCAATTTAGTTACAGCATTCTTTAATAGAGAGGAGGAGAAATGGAGAATTAACGGCCTTTTGCTCCAGGAAACAACAATAGAAAGATAAACCTATTTTAAAATCTATAGGCCTGCTGTATGCTCTCATTTTTCTTCTTATTGTTTATAATGAAACTGGTCTTGGATCAATTTTCATATCAATTATAGTTCTGGCATTCTGTGAAGATGAATCAATGGAAGCAAGAGAACAACTCCCAGATACACAACAGACTCACAAACTGATCAGGAGCTGATGATGAATGTTTAGGTGAGGATGAAAGCTCCAAAAATGAGGATGCAGATGCTGAGCATGTTTCTGATACTGACATTTGTAAAACCTGTTCAAACTCTGAACGTGACATTTACAGTGATCTTAACATTTGTGAAGAAGGAAATCTTCCTCTGTAGAGTGGCCAAGCTCAACTTTACAGATAAAAGGAGATGCTCCATCATCCGGTGGGAGCTTGAAGTAGAGCCGCTGCTCCTTCACATCAAAAGGAGTCAGCTGAAGGTTGTTCAGGTATCTAGTTATGATGCTTCCTGGACACCTCCCTATGGAGGTTGTCTGAGCACATCTAAGAAGATGGATGGATGGATGGATGGATGGATGGATGGATGGATGGATGGATGGATGGATGGATGGAAGGATGGATGGATGGATGGATGGATGGACGGACGGACGGACGGACGGACGGACGGAAGGACGGGTGGGTGGGTGGATGGATGGATGGATGGATGGATGGATATGTAATTTTTAGTTTTTAATTGCCATGATCAACATGAAAATGCATCTTAATTTGGAAGAGCTCTAAAGATTGCAGATCGGTTAATCTTTGATTAGTTAGAAGACGGGGTTGGCTATGGCAGCCAAAATGTATTTTTACAATGACCTGGTATTGTGATGTGCAAAAAAACTTGCAGAAATTGATTCTTGATGATAAAAACCTAAGAATAGGCACCAAATCAGAAAGTGTCTGGCAGCCATCTTGGATTTATATTAGAAAGACACATGGTTATAATTTCTAAGCCATTGAATATTGTTACTTTGATCAGTAATATTCAAGTTATGTAAGTTGTGACTCTCATGTCAGTGTTATTAGATGATCCCTACATTAGCCACTTTCTAAGCAACAGGTTGATTTCTGTACAGTGAAATCCAACAACACAGGCTTCTACTGGGTTCTTTTAATGAATGAGATGGATTATTCTGGTATTTTGGAGTAATTCTTTATGTATTAGATTAACTTGAGCATGGTTGGCCACTGTTTATTTGAATCTAATGTTAGTGTTATTAGATGATGCCAACAATAAGCCTTGTAATTAGGGTTTAGTGATTTGTATATAAAAAGTTGTAGTTGTAATAAAGCTCTGTATGCCAGGTTTCACCCAGAAATAGCTGCAGTCACCAGACAACCTGACCTCACCCGGTCTGTGGGCTTTGGGCACAGCCATGTTCATAACCCGACTGACGTCCTGAGGCTTTGGTGGAGAAGCAGTGAAGCGGCAGATGCCTGATTCAGAGGGCGTGCTTGAAGTCAGGCTGTCAGTGTAGTCATTGGTGCCTGCAGTCATTTGCTCAGAGGAAGTGTCAGAGATGAAACACTCTGTGATGGTGAATTTGGCATGGCGCAGCTGTTCCTCCATCTTGGCATGCTCATAGGCCCTGGCAAGTTCCTCGTAGGTAGATGAGGCGCTCTCTGTTGACACCATGCTGCTCCGTGCTCGGTCTAGACATGATGTGTAGTTAGTAGAAAGATTAGTAGCAGACAGAGTTAGTAGCACATTTATTGTTCTGGAACTTTGCTAAACATGACGCAGCTGATGTAGATCTGTTGTTAGAAACAGTGTTAAACCTCGTAGGTTCAAAAAAGGCAAAAAAAACTGTTTTTCTTGGTTCTAGAAGATGTTTATAACTTCTCATGCAAGAAGCTTTTCCAGTTCAAAATGAAAAGTGCAGAGTTTCCAACAAAACATCTTTAAAAACTAAGAGAAACAGTTGCCTTTTTAAAACTTATCGGGGTGACAATACCCAGATGAAAAGTGTTTAAAAACATCAGCAGCTGGTTGTTGTTTACCTGTATCCTGAGATGGGCTAACGCTGTAACTGTCACTCTCCTTGTCAACAGACCCAGCGACTCTGGGTGTTGGCAGTCTCCAGTCAGTGCTGAGAGTGTGTGAGGAGACAGGTGGGTGGGGACGGTTCAGGGTCCACTGACTGGCATAGCGGTTGCGGGCAGCTGGACCGGCTTTAGCTGTGCGACGGGCAGTGGGATCTAAAAATAAGTAGAAGAGTGTTAGATGCTAAGTACAGATAATGGGGAAATCTGGCTAAGTTTAACGCTAAACAAAAATAAAATACATTTCAGGAATATTGAAAGATTGTGGAATATATAAGAGATTTGTTTAGCCTACAACAGCATGGAAAATTCCAGTTTGAGTATGTAATTAATGTGTATGTAACACATTAATGAAGAAAATTCATACATAACAAAACTCACAGACCATGACACGAACAGTTTTCATGTGTAGTTAGGTTGTTTGCTTAAAAAGAGTCCGTACTAGACTTACTGGTTCCTGGTCTGGCATCTGATACATCTACCAGTGGACCAGTGGCTTGGGAGAGTGACTGGTAGTGGACAGTGTGGGTGACAGTGGATGACTTCTGTTTCTGCGTCTCTCCGAAGTCGTTGTCAGTCAATAACACAGTGGATCTGTCATCTGTGGACAAACAGATAAGCACATCAGAACTGACGATCAGGTTCTTTGTATTCTGACTGGTCTGCATCAGCGAGGGGGTCGTAGTTGGTTTAACTATAGTTTCTTTTGATGTTGCTTCACTTTTACATGTACATACAGCAGAAGAAGTCTGTTAAATGTTTACAGCAAGATGATCCCAGAGTTACTGTCATGAATTAGGTTTCATCTGTCATGTTTCTGTCCATGTCACATGTTTATCTGTTTCTGGCTGAGTGTTCTGATCCAATCGTACCCTTTTCGGTGTGCTTTTGGTTCAGCCTCATGCCCGTCTCAGACAGCCTCACGTCTTTCATCTGCCACTGTTAGTTAATCATCATGCTTGTCACCTGTTCTTTTTGGTAGTTACTTGTTCCGTATTGAGTTTTTTTTGTCAGGTCGTTGCTTTAGAATATGCAAGTTTATGGGCTTTGCTCATAATTGTTAGTTTATTCAAGCCAAGTCAAGTTTTGCGTAGTAAGAGTTAGGTCTAGTTTAGTTAATCAGTTAAACAAAGACAAACAGGAAGGAGTGCAAGACAGAACTTTTCATTTGATACTGAAGAAACCCTTCAGATGAGAACTGACATGTATAAAGAACTAAAAACAGTCACATTGCTTTGTTGAAGGATTACTTGATGACTGAGAACCTTCACCAGCATTAATATGGTGCTTACCAACAGTCTCCATGGTGTCTCTCTCCTCGATGAGAAGTTGGGCTCGCGGGATGTCAATGTGCATACGCAGTGTTTGTTGCTGTTTGTTAATTGTCTCTGCTGGACGTGTGTTTTTACTGAGAAACATACAAAAAAGAAGAATTTTCTCTTATTGCACGCTGTGCTACATAATTAATATGAGCTTAGTGGAGATACGGAACACTTACCTCATGAGCATCTCAGCCAAACTTTTTGCATCTGGAAAACAAAAAAGAATTTAGAATTTATATGAAGATGAAAGTAAACATGGAACTTGATAATCACAAATCTTTAATCTCACCTCTCAGCCTCTTGAGCCTCTGTTCTCTCCTCCTTCGCCTCAGTACCAGCAAACCAATGAAGATCACGACAATACCAACCAATACACAGGAAATGGTCACCATCATCTTCAAACCTTCACCGCCTCCAGAGCTGTCCTCACTCACATTGGGTGCTTTCACCAAAGGAGCTATTGTACCTGTGCAGCGGTGATCAGTGAATTGACCCTTCATTGACTGGTTTGAATAAGTAGGTAATGATTAAAGGTATTTTTAGTAAAAGAGACTTTGAATTTATTTGACTTGTACACTGGCATCAGATATGTTTTTCAGGAAGTTTTCACAAAAAGCAATTTGTGAAATCAGTTTTATTGCTTTTCTTTATCTTGTATTATTTTCCTAATTCAAACTACACATGTAACTGAGAAATGCACAGTTTCTGGTCATGTTCAGCAGACAGTAACATATACGTATATATATTTTATATAGTATTTAGTAGTATTATAGTATTTTGTAGTGGATGCTTCCTGTAATGAAAAGAAAGAGAAACAACCTACTGCCATCATAGCTGAGTGTTGCAAATTTGACTCTCTTCTCAGCGTAGCCAGCACTGTTGTAGACCTTCATCTGCAGCTCATACCAGGTGGCCTCCTGCAGGTCATACAGGATGTAGCTCTTGGTAAGGGAGGTACGCTGTGCCGTGGTCCAGACGGGGGATTCAACAGGTCGGTATTCCAAGGTGAACGAGGTAATCGGACATCCTCCGTTATTCCAGCCATTCAGGTTTAGCTTGACCCTTGTGGCATTGATGCTGGTAAAGAGTTCTTGTTCTTTGGAGTACTGAGGTTCTGTTGAAGACAGCAGGGACAAATTTACCTTATGACCTATTTACCTAGTATTTACCTATTGACACTTTGCTCTGAATATTTATTTTTCCAGTTATCAGTGATGAATTTCTTTCAAGTTTGCAGAGAGAGTAAAAAATTCTCACAACAGGGTAGAATGTGATATAACTTAAAAAATTATTTGAAAGAATTATATTTGCGTTAAAACACATTTTATTAAAGAACTAGTTTCATTAAATGTCGTTTTGGTGCTCTAAAACCAGGTTGTTTCATGGATACTGATTACATCATTAAACAATATTTTACCATGGCTGCAGATAGTTTTAACTTTCAGAAAATAAAATAAAAACGTAAATAAAAATGTCAAACAAATGTTTATTGTTTTTAATACAGCTTGATTCTCATCAAAGAAAATGAAAACATAATAGGTCAAACCAAAGAATACAAGCTCTTTGTAGAGTGTCATTATAGAGATGAAATGTTACTAAAAATATAAAAAACTGTCATGTGCAATTTTAGAGCAAAAAAATATTATCTATACAAAAGTGAATGATTTACTCAAACTGACCTGAGTAATCAAAAATACTTTAGATCATATGCTAATCGGTTCTTTTTATGGATTTGATCCAAACTCACAATTTATTAAATTCGGTCCATATAAATGAAATGTGGTTCAATCAAGTCACAATATTTTTCCACTGAAATATAATCTATCATCCATCCACCAATTTTGACGCCCCAACCTGATCCACATCAGGCCTCTAAGGTAAATTACTCTTGTACAGCAGTGTTTACTAACCCTGGTCCTCAAGGCTCACTGCTCTGCATGTTTTAGGTGTGTCCCTGCTTTCCTTTAGCTTCTGGAGAAGCCTGCTAATTATCCATCAATTTAAATCATGTGTGCCAAAGTAGGGAAACATCTACAACATGCAGGGCAGTGTGGGCTGAGGACCAGGGTTTGGAAACACTGTTGTAGAATAATATCAGTGGATTCAACCACTTTTTACCATTTTATAAAATGACCAAAAACTACCAAGATATGTAAAGAAATGTAAGATCACATGATGTCGATCTGATGGCCCTAAAGGTTAAGGGGGGATAATTCAGTTTGTCAAATGGAGGGACAGACATGACTGAATCAAGGAACCCAGCAATAAAAAGAAAACATTGTTTGTACCTTTCCCATGAGTCTTTGCTTCGATGATTTCACTGATACGTCCAGGACCCACTGCGTTCTGGGCAGTGAGAGTGAACTTGTACCAGGTGCCACACTTGAGGTTTTCTAGCCGATAGGAGCGTTCACTAGGACTGATGGCAAAATTACCCCACTGCTCGCTGTTATCCTCTGAGTACTGCAGAATGTAGCCTGGAGGTGATAGAGTAGAGACTCACTAGTCAGTCATCTCATTTAAAAGAATTATATTAAAAAGAAACACTGAGCTTTGTCTGACCTCGTATGGAGCTGCCTCCGTTATCTCCCGGTATCCAGGAGAGTGTGATTGATGTTGTGGTTGTTTTTGTCACAGTAAGGCGAGGCTGGTCTGGTGGAACTGGAGGACAGACAGCAGACAACATTTTTAAATCAGTACTAAATAACTTTTCTGCACCAGTGTCTCAGACGGCTGTTGCTCGAACCAGTGTTCTGTAGAAACATGCTACCTGTTGAGATGTGCTACTGATTCCTTCTCCACATGCGCGTTCTACAGTCTTGACTTCAATAAACAGATTTATCATTTATTTTTGTTTCTATAACACTCTTGTAAATACATTTTACCTATTTAATAAATTCTCTCAGGACAGAAACACTAAATCTGACGTTATTTTTACTTTCTTTGCATTGTCAAAGCGACAGGCAAATGTTTGGACACACCCAGAGGAGAAGGACCCAACAATGGCTGATAAGGACCCAGAGGGCTTTTATATAGAAAATATCAGGGAAGGATCATAAAAATATGTTCAAATAACTAGCAGGACACACTCGCACTGTATAAACTTCTAATGACATCTTATTATGAAATAAGTTGTCAATTCGTACTGTGGCAGCATTTTTCATCAGGGCAGCATAAATCATCAGAACACCACTTCCTGTTGCGACTCGAATTACTGAAGTTATTTAGTCCATTGCAAAGCCATCGGAGGCATCCAGAGTGTCTGATATGATGATGAACATGTTTTTCAATGAGTATCCACTTAGACAAGTTTTAAAGTTGTAAAAGTTAGTTTGTACTGATTTAAATTACATGAAAGGTTAATTTCAGGGGAAAAACTACATGGATGGATGAATGGATGGATGGATGGATGGATGGATGGATGGATGGATGGATGGATGGATGGATGCTGGATGGATGGATGGATGGATGGATGGATGGATGGATGGATGGATGGATGGATGGATGCTGGATGGATGGATGATGGATGGATGGATGGATGGATGGATGGATGGATGGATGGATGGATGGAATGGATGGATGGATGGATGCGGGATGGATGGATGGTGGATGGATGGATGGATGGATGGATGCTGGATGGATGCTGGATGGTTGGATGGATGGATGGATGGATGGATGGATGGATGGATGGTGGGTGGGTGGATGGATGGATGGATGGATGAGTGGATGGATGAATGGATGGATGGATGGATGGATGGATGGATGGATGGATGGACGGACGGATGGATGGATGGATGATGGATGGATGGATGGATGGATGGATGCTGGATGGATGGATGGATGGATGGATGGATGGATGGATGCTGGACGGATGCTGGATGGATGGATGGATGCTGGATGGATGGATGGATGGATGGATGGATGGATGGATGGATGGATGGATGGATGGATGGATGGATGGATGGATGGATGGATGGATGGATGGATGGATGGATGGATGGATGGATGGATGGGTGCAGGAAGGATGGATGGATGGATGGATGGATGGATGGATGGATGGATGGATGCTGGATGGATGCTGGATGGTTGGATGGATGGATGGATGGATGGATGGATGGATGGATGGATGGATGGATGCTGGATGGATGGATGGATGGATGGATGGATGGATGGATGGATGGATGGATGGATGGATGGATGGATGGATGGATGGATGGATGGATGGATGGATGGATGGATGCTGGATGGATGGATGGATGGATGGGTGGATGGATGGATGCTGGACGGATGCTGGATGGATGGATGGATGGATGGATGCTGGATGGATGGATGCTGGATGGATGGATGGATGGATGGATGGATGGATGGATGCTGGATGGATGGATGGATGGATGGATGGGTGGATGGATGGATGGATGGATGGATGGATGTATGGATGGATGGATGGATCGATGGATGCTGGATGGATGCTGGATGGTTGGATGGATGGATGGATGGATGGATGCTGGATGGATGGATGGATGGATGGATGGATGGATGGATGGATGGATGGATGCTGGATGGATGCTGGATGGATGGATGGATGGATGGATGCTGGACGGATGCTGGATGGATGGATGGATGCTGGATGGATGGATGGATGGATGGATGGATGGATGGATGGATGCTGGATGGATGGATGGATGGATGGATGGATGGATGGATGGATGGATGGATGCTGGATGGGTGGATGGATGGATGGATGGATGGATGGATGGATGAATGGATGGATGAATGGATGGATGGATGGATGGATGGATGGATGGATGGATGGATGGATGGATGGATGGATGGATGCTGGATGGATGCTGGATGGTTGGATG
>SSNP01000199.1:655075-690075 GCA_006937955.1 Pachypanchax playfairii | reverse complement strand
ATTACAATTAAACCGTAAAAACGGCCAATGTAATAAATGTGATACAAAAAATCTATTATAAATACCATGATACAGCAAAAAACGTTTGTGAATTTTGTTCTAAGGATTCGTAAACATGTCAGTTCCAAATAATCAGAATTTTCTGGCTATTTTTTAATAAGTTGGGTCTTACAAGGTTAATGTAAATCCTTTGACATATTTAGGTTTGTAGAGGGATTTTCTATTTTCTAACACACAGTCAGGGTCCATCTCATTGTGTTTGCAGTCTCTGAGTAATGTTATAGGGACTGGGGGACATAGTCACTTGAGCCGCAGGCATGAAAGGATTGTCCTGATAGAAGCTTCGGGTCCTGACTACCAATATTACATTTACTATAATAAAATAATATTCAATCTAATCTAATCAGCAACCACCCAAGCATGTAAACAGCTGACAGGCCAAACACTGGGTTGTTTATACAGCTAGTGCTGCTGGTCACCTTCTACAGAGCCGCCATAGAGAGCATCCTGACGTACTGCATCACAGCGTGGTACGCGGGGTGCTCAGTGGCAGACAGGAGGGCTCTGCAGAGAGTGATCAACACAGCCCAGAGGATCACTGGCTGCTCTCTGCCCAGCCTGGAGGACATCGCCAACTCTCGCTACCTCAGCAGAGCTGGTAACATCATCAAGGACTCCTCCCACCCCAGTAACTCTCTCTTCAACCTGTTACCGTCAGGAAGACGGTACAGGTCACACAAAACCAGGACCAACAGACTCAGAGATAGCTTCTTTCCAACAGCTATCTCTGTAGTGAACAACAACAACAAAACCAGATAAAATCAGCCCACAAAATTTCACACATTACTGATCATATTGATCAACGTGTAATAAAGTGTATATATTGTTATTTATTAGTACCCTTTGTTGTTTTTACTTATACTTGATTATTTTTGATTGTTTTGATTGTTTTATATTTTTGCACCAAGTGAGAAGCGCTCAAATTTCGTTGTACTGTACAAGGACAATAAAGGCTATTCTATTCTATTCTATTCTATTCTATTCTATTCTATTCTATTCTATTCTATTCTATTCTATTCTATTCTATTCTATTCTATTCTATTCTATTCTATTCCTTTATGGAGATGTTCTGAGAGGGAGATCTAACATCCATATAGTTCATCAACATGAGATCCATGTGATTAAAGTAACTTTGTACTGTATATTCAAATGTTTACATGTTTTCTGACACTGAATGAGACTAAAGAAGTCCTCCACTCACCCTCAGCCATGGGTTTGACAGTGATGATCTCGCTGGCATTACCACGGCCTGCAGCAGTGATGGCCACCACCCAGATGCTGTGCTGACGGTTTATGCTCAGATTGGGGATACGGTAGAAGAAGACATCTGGCGCTGCCTCATACTCACTGCTCACCTTCAAAGAGGAGAGTAAGAAAGATGCAGAAACTTTTTAAACCTGTGGTAAATTAGTGTTTTCATCTTCAGCCAGTAACAAAGTTTAGTTATTTTTTAAAAGCCTATTGAAAGTCTCAGAGCCAAACACACACAGAGCAACCAAAACAAAATGAAAGATGGTATATGCATTGTTGTTGTAAATAATATTGATCTGATTTATTTTTACTTTTTCCTGCATGAGTTATTTTATCCTCTGTGGAGATTTTTTATATATTTTAGGCATTAAAAATATAATTTTGAACTTTTTACCATTTCATTTTTAAAAAAAACATTCAGTTTATTCCAAAAGATTTCTATATGTCTACTCTAGGGGAGAACATGTGGTTTGAGTGGGAAACATAAATTTAACAAACACATATAGATTATTACAACATTATGACCTCATAACTATAAAACACTGTTAAAAAACTTAAAGGAACTTGGAGAACACTTCACACATCATTAGAACAAAAATCCTGCGGGATATCCAGACTGATACAGAATGAGTCAACTGTTGTGGCTTATGTGCAAATAAAAGCTAAATCCTTCTATAAATACAAGAGCACATTTTTATTAGCTGTAGTAACAATGTTTCATGAAAGGGTTAAACTTTCTTAATTAATGTAAAATAACTTGTTTTCAAAGTGTAATGGATGATCAACTAAATATGTTTAAATTTAAAAACAGCTACTTACAATCTAAAACACATAATGGCAGGAATTATTTGTATGTTTTTTGTGTAGAAATACACACTTGTGTGTGTTTTACCGTGGGGTGTGGATTGGAGCAGAAAACTGTGTATTTTCTGATGATGCCATTCACTTTGAGAGGAGGAAGCCAGGACACAAACACCACTGACTTGGATGCAGCTGCTGCTTTCACTCCAGCTGGAGGACCAGGAACTGAAAAGGCACAAAGAGATTTAGTAATTTTTTATTTAACAATAATCAGGCATTAGTACGCACAAGACCGACTCTATCTAAGATCCAATTTCATTTGAGGATACTAACATGTTGTTTTAGAAGGTTTAATGTAAAGAGGAGCTTAAGCATAAATCTGAGCTTATCTGTAAAACAACTTGACAGCTGTTTAAAAAAACAAAACAGTCTTTTCTTCCCTACCGTCCTCCTTGGTGCGGGTATAAATTTGTTCACTGCGCACACCATCACCAGCTCTGGTAAAGGCCAACACCTGGATGCTGTAATTGGTATATTTTTCCAGCCCATCAAGCTCCAGAGATGGTTTGGAGGTTGTCATGTTCCTGATCTCACCAAGTTCTGTAGGATAAAAAGACAGAGTAAAGGAAAGGATAGAAGTGATGAACAATGGCAGTCCAGCATTCCATCAACATTCACACATGACTTACTTCTAGTCATGGAGATTAACAAGAACAGAAACACTAAATATGATGTTATTTTTACTTTCTTTGCATTGTCAGAGCGACAGGCAAATGTTTGGACACACCCAGAGGAGAAGGACCCAAAAATGGCCGATAAGGACCCAGAGGGTGTTTATATAGAAAATATCAGGGAAGGATCATAAAAATATGTTTAAATAATTAACAGGACGCACTCGCCATAAACAAGAACACTGTATAAACTTTTAATGAAATCTCGTAATAAAATAAGTTGTCAATTCGTACTATGGCAGCATTTTCCTTCAGGGTAATATAAATCATCAGAACACCACTTCCTGCTGAGACCCGAATTACTGAAGTTATTTAGTCCATTGCAAAGCCACTGGAGGCATCCAGAGTGATGTCTGATATGATGATGAACATGTTTTGCAATAAGTATCCACTTAGTCAAGTTTCAAAACAGTAGCTTAAAGTTGTAAAAGTTATTTTGTGCTGCTTTAATTTCAGTAGAGTAGAAGCGTGGGCGCCCTCTAGAGTCCAATAAATACATTACTCGTGCAGGTCAGATTCCAAACTCAAGCTCTACTTTTTGCAGGTGCACATGAAGGTAAGGCAATTATTCTACCAATTACCACAGCTACTGTAGTTCTGACACAACCTGCTCCAGCTCAGTTAATTCAAGCCTGTATTTTCTTCTAATGATATAGAAGATTATATCTAATCTGCCTGGACTGCAATTTTATGAGACAGATTACTGTGGAATAAGGCTCAGCTTATTCCTTAATGTAAAAAGAACATATCAGCTGTTTCACACTAAACATAAATAAAACCATCTCTGAAAATCCTTTTCGTTGGAGTCTTCACCCGCTGTTTCTATGCAAACTTGCTCTGGCTGTCAAGTCCTGAGCTTTCATGTCATTAAAGGAAGCCAACATGATGTGACAGTGCAGGGGGCAAAGGTAATCACGCTGTCACAACCAATCCCACCAACACAAGCCAGGCATGTGACAGTGCCATGCATGCTATCTGACTTCCACAGACCGTGCAGTAGACGTCTCAGATGGCAATAATCTACCAGGATTACAACAATACATTACACCAGTTAACAGAAACTTGCTAATACATTTTATTTATTTTAATTTTATTTAACCTTTATTTATCCAGACAGGACAGATTAAGAATGATATTGTTATTTACAACCATGGCCTGGCAAAAGCAAAAACCTTTGAGAAATAGAAAATAGAAAGAAATTAATTATAAAAACAGGAATTAAAATAGAAACAAATTAAGACAAACATTAACAATAAAACATCAACAATATGACAAGATCTATAACCATATAATCATTAACTGATGCTACAATAGCATTTTTCCTTAAAATTATAATTAAGATGTGCTTTAAAAACATTCTTTGAAATGAAAGTGTCCAACACTGTTGTTGTTACTTTAATTTCTGCTAAAATGTCATCAAGTTGCTTTTAATTCCATCTTCAGTATCTGTTTTTAAAAGACTGAGGTGTGAATGTGTACCTCCATCAGGAAGGTTTGCCCAGTAAATGACCCTGAAGCCCAGAAGGTTGCCATTCAGAGCGTCTTTGGGAGGCGTCCGCCAGGACAGAGAGATGACCTCTGGAGATGTGGCAGTGGCCTGGACATTCTCTGGAGGACGACTAGGCACTGATGGAGAAGAACCAAGACAGGAATGAAAACAGCTGACTCTGTAGGACAGACAACACATGACAGTACCTTCTGATACCCACTAGGTTGTGATATAGTCTCATAAATGTCTCTGACAGAAAGCATGATGTCCACCTTCTTTAAAATGCTACAGTTGTACACACAGACCTTATTCTGCAGTACATTCCCTCCGTTGAGTTTTTAAAACTATCTTTACTCTATAGGAGTATGTTATTTTATTAAAAGTTTGACATCCAAACATCTAAAACTGAAATGTTACTCAAAAATAGATAGAAATGCTTCTTCTTGTTTATAAATCTAAACTCAAGCCAAAGTTGTACAGAGTTTTGAGTCTGAATAAGTTGTGACTTGTTCAACCCAATGTCAGCGTGTACTAAAGTACTACAAGTTCAAGCAGTTTTCATGGTTCTTTACCAGTTTAAAGAACATTATCTATTTGTTTTCATTTCAAACATACAGGATTAACCTCAGTAATGTCCCCTAATTCCCATACACCTGTCCTCTAACCAGGACTGGGTCAAAATGGAACAAGACATGGGGAGTTTTTGGAGACTCCACAGTAATTTCTTCATAAGATTCACAGTTTATTTTTATTGTTGATAAACTGTTGACCTAAATAGAGCATTTAAATCTGATGTCACATCTTGAAGGAGCTTGATAAGGCCTGTTGTTTTTTACCGTCTTCCAGCGTGGTAGCAGCCACCTCTGTAGAAGACGGCCCGGTCCCAGCACTGTTACTGGCTTGCACCACAACTCCATATTGTGTGAACTTCTTCAGGTTATCCAGCACCAGGCTTTCTGCGTTGTCTCCCGTCGTCTCCACACTTATCACGCTGAACTGATAGTTTCCACCAGAGCTGTACTCCCTGTAGCCCACCTGGTAGCCTCTGATGGCTCCATTCTGGAGGTGCTTCTTGGGTGGCTGAAAAAACATTAATAGAAATCATTAGAAGAAGGACAGAGAAACATTTTTAAACTTACTGCCTCTCAAACAAACTAGAAAACATTTTATTCTTTATACATTAGTTTTTATTTCTGTCAACATGGGAAAAAAGGTCAGAATAAATAAGAATTAGAACATCTATTTCAGCTCACTGAGATGAGAGTAAAGTCGTAACAATAATGAAGTTGTTGAAAGGCGACAAATGTAAGGAGCTTGTAGTTGGTAATCAAAAAAAAAAAAAAAAAATCAAAAAGACTTTATTAATCCCCGAAGGGAAATTCAAGTGTTGTTGTAGCTCAGTTATTCTTCAGGGAGCCATAGAGAGTTCTAGCTGTGGACAGGAAGGATCTCCTGTAGAGGGTTCTAGCTCTAGACAGAAAGGATCTCCTGTAGCGTCTGTGCTGCAGCGGATTATGAAGAATCTTCTGACTGAAGACACTCTGTTGTTGAGTTACTGTGTTCTGAAGAGGACGATGAGGGTTCTCCATCATGTTCTTCATCCTCCTTTGGACAATCAACTCAAGAGACTCCAGTTCAGTCTCAAGGACAGAATCAGTCCTCCTTATCCATCTGTTCAGCCTCTTCATGTCACTTGCTTTGATGCTGCTTCCCCAACAGGTGACTGCAGATGTGATCAGCTGACAAACTCCTCTTCTTTTTTCGCTCCTCTTCAAATCTCTGTCTGTCCGTATTGTTTGAAAGCCAGACAGAGACACACTGGAGTCCAGGATATGTCCCTTTAGCCATGTCTCAGTAAAACACATGATGCTGCATTCCTGATACTCTGGCTGGGTCTTCAACAGAGTTTAAAGTTCATCCATTCTGTTAGCAAAGAGATCTCACATTTGTCAATATGACTGATGGAAGTGAAGGTTTAAACTTCCTCTTTCTCTCTCTTCACTTTGCTCCTGCTCTGCATCCATGTCTTCTTCTTTTGAGCTCATCAGGGATCCAGAGTTTCAATTTGAGGATCATTTCAGCCTTAGAAATGTCAGTTAGCTGCTCTTAATTGTAAACAAGTCTCTTGTTGCCATGGTTACGCATCATAACAAGTGGCAAAAAAGTGACAAATCCAGTAAAAAACTCGATCAGCACAGCACCCAAATCAGAAGAAAAGCATTTAGAAAATATTTCCAGAAGAAAAAAACCATCATGAAATACTCAAAAAGAACAAAAAAACGCTAGCAAATGCTAGCTAAGTCACAGAGCTACTCCAACAAGCTGCCACCAGTTATAGCGCTATTCCGGAATGCTGATGCTAATGAGTGTCAATAAGACTTCATGGAGAGTTGAGTTGAGTTCTATGGGTCCACTTACAGCCTATACAAAAGGACAGAACTAGTCTGAGTTCTGAACAGTGATGAGGGTTAAAAAGTGCATGTGGTGAATGTGATGTTGGGAAACACAGACCTAGCAGTTGTCTCCCAGTCATATCCCAATCTGAGCTTCAGTCAAATGTGTTCAGGAATCAACCCCGAAAAAAAAAAAAACCCTTTCATAATATTAAAAGCTCAACAGAAAAAGTTTTATATCTTTTCTATATAAAAGCATAAAGAGCACTATGTTTAGCCTGTTTATATTTGTTATTTTGGTCATTATAGATGTCCCAGCTGTGGGCAGGACACTCTTCTGTAAACGTCTGTGAGACTAAGAAGAGTAACAAAAATAAGATGGACCAGGCAGGCGTTCTATTGTGAACATTTCTTATTTATTACAGCAAGAAGAACAGATCTGAAAAGTTGACTGGGAGCCATCACTGAAGTTAGTTGGAGATGAGCTCCATACCAAAGTGAAGGTGGATGAATGGAGGAAGAAGGCAGAGCTGCTGACGGCTGAGACCATGAATGAGCTGCAGTTACACTTTGCTGCTGAGAGTCTGTTAACAGCTGTGAAGCAGCTGGAGAAGCCCTGGTGTGATTTTAGATGGAGCCTGTTCCTCACATGTTATCTCAAAGTTTACATGAAGACAAATGCTGGTGACAGAGTCTGTGGGACTGACTGAGGGGATTCTGAGACTTGGTGAGACTGGGATGGATTTGGAAAGACTCTCTGACCATAGAGGAGGCTGAGGGTGTTGTCTGCTGGGTTAGTAAAATATGTTTTAATACTTCAACTTCAATTTGAGTTCAGCACATTCAAAGTTTAATGGAGAAATGAGATATTTAGGAGGACAAACAGAACAGCTGGTAAAAACAGCTTCGTTGTTTTGTTTCCAGGTCACAAAATAAACATGACCACGTTTGAAAGAAGCTGAACCATTTGTCCACATATGGACACCAAAAAAGGTGTTTCCAAAAATCTCCTATTTAGACTGAGTTTAAAAAAAATCTGAATTTTTGTATTAATTAAAAAGAAAGAAGAATAAGGTACAGTTTTCATGATATCACCGTGAATGGGATTTCTTCCAGGTAAAATGTCATTCATGTCTTGGTTTTTCTGACCTGGAGAATCAACATTTTTCTTTCTCTATCGTTTTCTGTTCCTGCTCTGTTTTTGTCAGAAATCCATATTTAGATTGTGCAACAAAAACAACAGAGTTCACACATACTGATTTTAATAGGTGTGTGTATAGATGTGTATATCAGTCCCTCCAGGATTTCGCGGGCAATTTTTATGATTGTTGCGGAGAAAAACACCAGATTTCGCGACCTGTTTTTCAAAAAGTTGCGATTTTCTTTTCAGTAGAATGTTCATCTTTAAGGCTCCTATCATAATTATCTCTTAAGATGTCCAAACTGAATGTAAAATCTTATTTCCATTATTAAAACAACATGAATTTGTCCAGGATGAGTCCAGAAAGCTAATTCACTAGCTGTGCATTGCTGATTCTAAATGAGTTTAGAGAAATATGTAAACTAAATAAGATTTTTCCCACTTTAAAATAATGGTAATTTAAAATACTGAAACAATAAAGTGTTCAATTAAAACAACAAAATAATGGTTCCTATATTTTATTTTATAATGCAAACAATTGCATCGTAAGTAATTAAGTTTTTTGTTCTGTAGTAGCTATCGCTCTGGAGGCAGCCGCTTCGGTCACAGTAACTTGTCGAAGGGGGTGTGTGTTTGCTTGAAGTCTCCTCGTGTGTTTTGCACCTCTGAAATGTTCGTCAATCGACGACTTGCGCTCGTGTTCAATAACAACATCGCACTTTGAACAAAAAGTTTACTCCCGCTCTCGTGAGGCTGCGTTGGGAACTGTTTAGCTCGGTCTTTGTTGGCAAATGTGATTTATTATCATCACCCATGTGACCATTCTCCATTCTCCCGGCACAGGATAAAGACAGGAAGTGACATAGGGATTCTCTTCTTCTTCTGTTCTGAAAAGCTAAGCCAAGCCTCCGCTAACGCACTCCTGCCTTCGCAGAAAGTACTTGTGCGAAAACTAACAGAAACATTAGGGAAGAGGCACAAACGACTATTTTTTTCAGGAAAGTTGCGTCGTTTGGAGGAAGTTGCACGAGTGCGCTGATTTCGCAGAGTTTCATTGAAGTTGCATTAATAGTTGCGATCGCAACATTGCGAAATCCTGGAGGGACTGGAATATAGATGTGTAGCATGTAATCAGTGTTGTTTGCTTTGTGAATCTGACTCTGAGCAGATTAAATATGTATTTTATATGTAAAAAATGATTCAAAAAGCAGAAGCAGTGCAATGTTAGTAACTCTGGCCCTCTGTGTGAATAATAAAAGTCTAAAAGTAGTAGAAAATTTCAGTCTTTGGAAATATCTGCAACCTGGACAGAGTGGAACTTGCTGAAGAGAATCCAGTTGCAAAACAAAATGTGCTTGTAATAACGTTAAATAATGAACAACAGAAAATCTCATCTTAAAGAAATGATGCCACAGCTTTTGTTATTTTCAGGTATATCTGTTTGAATGATCTGTTATGCATGTTACTTCATGCAAACATGCATGGTGAGGCGAACTTACCCTCCACATGACCCGGATGCTTTGGGAGGAGAGGGCTTCCAGCTGCACGTCTTGAGGTGGTCCATCAGGAGCTGAGATCACATCAACACAGGCAAAAACTCTTAAAGCTTCAAATGAGTTTTTTTGTGGATAAACTTGAGGTTTGTGTATATTAGTGGCTGCTGAGGGGGAAGATACACTTGACTGCAGTGTGACATTTATAAGATAACATATGGTCACCATATGTTCAATAATTTAACAGAACCAATGAGTTAAAGTTCCTGGGATGTTGCTACATCTCTTTTATTCTCATTTCTTTTCACCACACAGAAAAAGTATCAGTCTAGTCAATTCACTCTCAGAGTTATTTGGTGAAAGAGAAAATTTGGATTTGCGGTATCTGCATCATTTTCAACATGTATCCATCTCTTAGATTTCTCCAAAAAGTGTGTCCCCTCACTCTCACCTGCTTCATCTGTAGTGATGGTGAGTTCATTGCTGGCTTCGCTCTTGCCAATGAGGTTCTTAGCAAACATTCGGATGTTGTATGTGGAGGAGGGGTGAAGATCGATGATGGTGGCCTGGTTGAGCTGAGGAGAAACATCTTTGGTCTTCTGAGCAGTGTCCCAGGAGGCTGGACCGGAGAACATTGGGGTTTATTAGAGTTACTAATGTCATATGAGAGGTCAGATCAAGTTGAATGCATCAGGACAAAGCTGCATTAATCAGCATTGACACTAAATGAAAGCAGGAATTCACTTTTTTCCTCCAGGTTGAAAGTTTTCTACTGTCTCAAATAAAGTAACTTGTACTGATTGTTATAAACTAATTACACCACTGGAATCTAAATGAGCTCTTTCTTACCTGATTTGTTTTTGCTCTCAATATCAAAGCCTGTAATAGGACTGTTGCCATCAAAACCCATGGTCCAACGCAGGGCAATGGTTCTGTCCTTCACTTCCCTGATCTCCACCTCTGGAGGATCAGGTGGTTCTAGAAGGCACAAAATTATTCAATGCAAATGTTCTTAATGTTACTGATCTAAATACATGAAACAACAACAGATACTGTCTAAAATAAAAGCAAGAGATGCAAAAACATCAGTTAGAGAGACATGTTTTGCCACTTATTTTGTTTTTTGGACAGTTTGTATGGCTGCAATTTCACCTTGTACTGTGAGCTGTATGATTCCTCTGTCTTCACCGAAGGAGTTGATGGCATGGCAGGAGAAGAAGCCAGAGTCCTCCCTCACTGTCGGCATAATCTGAGAGATGCAGAGGGATGAAGCAAAGGTATTCTTATCTTATTCTTATATGGCGCCTCCTTCTCTTCTTAGATAGTTTTCTATTTATAAACTTTTTTGTTGAACAGCCTATATTTGAAATGTTTTTTTTTTAATGAACATGATTATGAAGACTATTGTGATGAATTTATTTAAAATCCAACACCTTGTAAGCATTTTAAAATGTTTTAATCAAATTGTGTAATCATATAAACTCTATTACAGCATTCAGTGTTAAATGTTCGTTTTTAAATAGTGCATTTATTCTACTGCATTGTTCTGCTGTAGGATCAAACATTTGCCAGAAGCCTAAATACTGTAATTAGCAATACATTCAGAGAAAAAATACAAAAAAACAACAAATAAATACATTCAGAGAAAAAATACAAAAAACAACAAATAAATACATTCAGAGAAATAAATACAAAAAACAACAAATAAATACATTCAGAGAAAAAATACAAAAAAACAACAAATAAATACATTCAGAGAAAAAAATACAAAAAACAACAAATAAATACATCCAGAGAAAAAAATACAAAAAAAACAACAAATAAATACATTCAGAGAAAAAAATAAAAAAACAACAAATAAATACATTCTGAGAAAAAATACAAAAAAACAACAAATAAATACATTCTGAGAAAAAATACAAAAAAACAACAAATAAATACATTCAAAAAACCTTTCTCAATCATTTAAGGTAAAACCCTTCCTGTGCCGCAGTGACCTGGAGAGGCTATTCATGCCTTCATTAGCTCCAAGCTAGATTACTGCAGTGCACTATATTACTGGATAAATAAAACACTACTTAACTGTCTACAACTTTTCCAGAATACTGCAGCTCATTTACTGATGAACACTCAGAAGCTTGACCATATCTCACCTGTTCTGTACTCCCTACACTGGCTCCTGGTAGAATACAGAATTCAGTTTAAAATTTGAGCATTTGTTTTTAATGCAGCACTTGGTCTTGCTCCTTATTTGTGTGACATTTTACCAGCCTGGCAGGGCTCGACGCTCTGCTGGACAACACCTGCTAGAAGTCCCTCAGAAGGGGTCAAAAACATGCAGAAAGCGCTCTTTAGTGGCTGCCGGTCCCAAATTATGGAACACCCGAAAAGCATTGTAAAATCTCTGATTTTCCCCGTTTTTTTAGAAACACATGGTTGTAACTTCATATAGTTCTAATTAGGGATGAAAAGGTACACACATTTTGTATGATGATTATTGTGAAGATGATATTTTTAAACAATATGCAAAAAGTACTCTTAAAACTGAAACGGTGAGCTTAATATTTGCTTACTATACCACAGAAGTATTCATTATTATTTATTATTCACCATTTTACTGTTAATTCAATATCTGGTACTTTTTAACAAGATGTTCATTACCCATTGATAATAGATGAATAAATAAATATGTAATAGGCCGATTAGTCTGCAGGATGAAAACTTTAAGTCTGTTGTGTTAAAACCAGTAACCACTGAAACAGAAAAATTGCAATAGCCACCCACAGTGCAAGCTATTGCTAATGAGATGAGAATTTGCACCACAGTCTTGATAAATGTTACGTGGTGTCTGAAGTTTAACTCATTTTAATAATATCTTAAAATCCCAAATGGGAAATTCAATCAATTAAAATGAGATTACTTAGTTCAGTTATATTAGAAAATAAATGAGTTATTTCCAGAGTTACTTTAGTCCAATTAGTTACTTCAGAAAAAATGAAATTAATCCAAGAAGCAAAATGTTACCAGAACCTGCACTTCAAAGAATGTGGCATTAGTTTTTATTAAATGTCCATTTTCTCTCAATAGCTTGTAGCTGATGAAACTATTACATTTTTCACATGTGTCTTGTCTATTGTTTTAGTCACAAAACTGTTCATGAACCCAAAAATATAAGTGCTAGATATTTTACTAACCCACCATTGTTGTCTTAGCTAAATTTAAACCTTCCAGAAGCATCAATTATTTAGTAGAACTTAGTTTTTCAGGACTGATAAGTGTGCTTATACATGAAGGAGGTAGATAAAAAAAATTCTCTCACTACTTGCTTTAGTTTGACTTAATTCAGTGTCGCAGATCCAGTTGTGTAATTTAATATATCTCACAAGATGTTAAAGGGACTTAAGGCAAGATTTGTGAAAAACTACACATGCATTTCCAGTTTATTCAATGCTAATGGGTCATGAAGCATTAAAAACCCAAAATAACGAGGCCATCCGCATATATGTCTGTTGCCTTGGAAACGCTGTGTGCCACATAATGCGCTGCAGTTCGACGTCCGAATTTCCCGCGCAGTTGTAGGGATGTGACGTAAATTGACGCTGCATGCGCATTGCCGACAGCTCTTGAACAGGAAGTACATGGCCGCCGTGGACTTGGATTCAAACACTGAAGGTATACTTATGGATGTTTCTGCAGCCAGCAAACGACCTGCATCCACTCTCACCCCCCAAAAAAGTGGCACCACGAAGAAAAAAGACTTTATCAGCGGCATCTAGTGAGTCTAAAAAAAAATATGACCGAAGCCGGGCAGGCACCCGCATAAATATTGGATATGCGTTCGGTTCATGGAGGGAACTTCAGCTGCATTTGGGAGTGAAAACGGATGCTGACATGGCTCATTTCCTTGTGACCAGGTGAGAAAACATTATAGGTCGTGTTTAGAGCCTGATACAGTATGAAAATGATGAGATCAAATCAAATAACAGAGTGGAGAGACCTGACGTGAAGTATGTTAGCCTCTCCGGTGCAGTGCTGTGAAGACGAACAGTCTGTAAAGTGTCTGTGCGCGCTCCCGTGCCGGCTTGGCTGGTGGCTGCAGTTAGCCACAGCGCCTGTCACGGCAGCACTGAGTCAGATTTTGTAAAGCTGCCTTAAGTTCCTTTAAAAACTTGTTTGCAACCTGCATCCAGAGTAGCTAACTGCACATATTAAACCTGAGCTCAAGTCTGTCAGTACACCAGGACCTGAAGGTTTGCCATGTCTTCTTGAGACATGGAACCATGTGTAGTACATGAAACATGATCTAATGTAACAAACTGGGGTGGGAAATTTTTCACCTTTTCTTACATGTTCATTTACAGAGGTAAATTTTGGAAAACCTGTTGAATTTTGGACCACGTCCAGGCTGGAATTCTGTTCATTGTATTTCTATTGAAGTGTTGATGGTGTGTATATGCACACCTCTGTTGCAGAAGTAGCTGCCCCTCTCCTGTGGAACGCTCCTCTTAACTCTTTAAAGACACCTCAGTCTAAACATGGACTCAAAACTTTTCTTTTTTAATAAACTTAACCTCACATTTATCTTTACTGGCATCAAAAGCTTCACATACACACACAAACACATGTTCTGGGGACTGGTGCCACATGTTGTGGCTTTCTAAAACGGATGTTGATGTGACTACATATTCATCTTCTATCAATCTGATTTATTAAATGTATTGCATCAAACTTTTTGTCTCCAAGTGGAGAATCTTACCTGCAGGGTGGAGATGACTTCATCACCCATCTCCTTGACTGAAACAACATAGCGGCTGGTCTCTGGATTGATGATTCGTTCCTCCTTCTCCCAGCGCACCATAATGGGTTTCTCACCATGTGCAGTGCAGCTCATCTTCTTCTCCTCCCCCTGTGTGGCCAATGTGGTGTTGGGGTATGATGTGATCATGGCAGGAACTGAGGAGAATAAAAATATTGGAAGTAAGATCATGTTTAAAAGGACTCTCCTTGATGTTACTTGATTGTGTACTAGAAAATATATTTCCTATTTATATATATATGTATATGTTAAGAGAGAGAGAGAGAGAGAGAGAGAGAGAGAGAGAGGGAGCAATGAAAGCTAGCTGAGGGGCACAAGGTGCCCCCAAGACATTTAATACAACCAATCCCAGGCCCACCAACAACCCACAGCCACAAGCACGTCTGCCTGCCTTATTCTTAAACTTAATATAATTTGTTGTCAGTTTTGATCTATTATGGTGCATTAAAATAGAATGACATGCCTGGAGTGAAGTTACATGAATGTCATGTTTGCCCCATTCTAAGTATACTTTTTCTTGTGTACTTTTGAATGCATATGTATATGTGTATGCATGTTTATATATATATTGTGTTATGAATCACAAAGGAAGTGCAGTGTGGCACTTCCTTTATTATGTTATATGTTCATATTTTGCAGCAAAGTTAGCCCCGCCCACTGGGATCCAGAAGTATCATGTTTAGCATTTCTTTTTTTTGTATATATAAATATATATATGTTTATTATCATTTTCAAACAAACATCACTTCACATATTACAGCTTTTTATTTGTAAAACTTTCTCCACCAACTCACTCAAAAAAACAAACAACTAAACCCACAGTACAGCACAGTCTTGTCTCCTATATAGTATTATACAAAACTGCATTCATAACTTGATTGACGGAAAAGAAAAAGTCATCTCCTCGTCATGTAAAGTAGCATTTCTTTCTAAATTTTAGCCCCTTTAGCACATGTTTTACTGTTTCTACATTTATTTATTAACATTGTTTTATTCTTTGAACTTTGTGCCTCAGAGTTTCAAATAAATACACCTTTTGGTCAAATTATTTTCCGTTTGTTACAGCAACAACACATAGCTGTAGCCATTTATTGGTCTTCTGAAAGAACTTTTCTAGAAAATGTTATGATCCTTAATAACAAAAGTAGAATTTAAACATGCGGCATCCTGAAAGTGGTGTGCATCATTAATAAATTTTTACATAAACATCACAGATGCTGTAACTACTTTCTGACTTGCGTTAAATGCAGCACTTAATGTACAATAACAACATGCACGGTTCATTACACCCACAGCAGAGTGTATAACAGCCCCACGCTCCCTGATGCTCACCCACACAAAAACAAAAAGATACACACACGTATGCTAACACTCATTTTCTGCCTCAAACTTACACATGATGATAGAAAGTGTCAGGCAAGAGGTTTAAAACATTTAAACCTCATCTCTTATTCACTCTGCAGCCATTTGGTGCTTGGCTACTGAAAAGGATGCTAATTTATTTTGCATGACAAACATGATTTTTTTGTGATGAGCCTATGGAGAAGTAAGGCTTGAAAATAGCTGTTAGGTTTTATATAAACGTTATCCTTTAGAAAACAGCTTTTATTTGGTCCTGGAAGTAGCTCAGAGGTGATGCTGGATGTGTTGACACCCCTGGCAGAGACGATATGATGTTTAGTGGCTACAAATAAGGACAGCATACTGTAAATAAGAGTACTGATGCTACATGAAGGATAGTCGTAATAAAAAGCATGTGAAAGCTCTTCCAATTAAAAAATATTTTGTCTTTATGAACATGATGAAATAATTCTCTGGTTCGAACCTGATTTAAACCAAAATGTAGAAACACTGAATCTGAACAAACTGCCAGTTAAAAAAAAGATTGTTTTCATATTATTAGTTTGTGCTAGATTTTCATGTCCCATTGCTTAAAATCATTATAATTAAAATCAATATAAACATATTTAATTTCATTGTTATGAAAATTCCAATTACAAAGCAAACAGCATATTAGTAACTAAAGTTCACTAACACTGTCAAACATACTTTTTAAAATCCTGTTGAAACAGGGTAAAATATTCTAACCATTTCTGTGACCTTATAATAGCTTTGCTTTGAGAAACACAGCTTTGCTGCAATTGTGACAGGCAATCAGATGGAAATACTTTATAAATAACATTGGGAAGAACACAAACATCAGCAGAAACATACTCATTGACAGACATGTTTGTGAAGCAAAAAGTGGGATCCAAGATGTCATTTATGTGTAAATACAGCAGAGTGTGTGTTATCTGTGTGTGAGAGCAGCCCAGCTGAGGCAAGCCTGAGGAGCATTTTGGGCTCTGTAATTACTGTGTTGATTTATTACTTTAATATCCCATGGAATTGTGGTAAAAGAACATGTAAGGGGAAAAGACAGGTGAAATGAAAGACAGACAGAGGTGAGACAGAGGGGAAAGGGAGTCCCCTGTGTCTTCTATGCACACCAGCTGTCCTGATTCACTGTTACATGTGAGACAGGCAGCAAGTACAAGTTTTTTAATTAACATATGGTTAGAATGTGGGGGTCACTCTGTCATAGATGTTTTTTTGTTGCAAAGGAAGATGCATTGAACATTAACTCTTTCAGTAAATAAAAAAAAAAAGCAGAGTGTGTTTGCAGCCCAAACCAAAGTGTCTTTTCATGTGGAAGTGAGGAGAGCCCTGCTCCTTCACAACAACCCAGAGGGCAGTGATGATACACTTATGCCTGCAAGGGATTGGAGGGGGATAGGCTGGCTACTGATAGGCTGCTCCCCTGAGACAAAAAAGGAAAGAAAAAAACAAAAAACAAAACAAAAAACCCCAGCACCCTACTCCATCTCTACATACATATATTCTCCTGAGCTCAGTATTCACCTGGCCAGGTTACCATGCCAACCAGTATCGGACAGTCTCTCCTCTCCCCTCCCCACCTTGCCTCTCTATCTTGCTTTTTCTCTCTCTAGCCTCTGCTTCCAGAAAAAGGGCCATTTCTAGTGGCCAGGAATAGAAAATGGACCTGCCATTGATTTCAACTGGAATATGATGATTGCACAATCAAACCCTGAATGTCGCAGTGCAGAAATAAAAAAATAACACAAAAAGAAAATATTTCCTGTGGGTCTAAGTGCTGGTGTGAGTGATGTGGCAAACAAAATCAGTCAAATGGGATTGCCAGGAGAGTAATAATGATCAGACATAATCATGGGTGAAAGCTAATTTAGCATGAGATTATTCATCTGTGATCAAAGGGGAGAAAAGCAGAGGTGATGGGGAAAGATTACAGCTATCTGAATCATTTGAATTGGATTAATCATTAACAAATAAGGGATCAAAACATCGAGTTCTGCTCAGTCGCTGATAATTTCAGATATCTATTTTGTATTTAGTGAATTAGCGTTGCTATGGATGTTGCTAAAAATGTCCTCGTGTTTGGGCTCAACTCATAAATGACTTTTCACTAAATCTATAACAAAATACTCTTTTAGGGTGCAGCATCATTTTTCTGAAGTTCTGATCCACTAAAACTACCAGAGGTCTTACTTTTCATTTTCTTTGTAATCAAAGACTCATCCATTTCACCTTTATGTTCAGCTTTGTTGACATTTTCAAAATATGTTGACCAAAGGTTCAGCTTTGGTCAGTGTTAGTTCAGCAACTTTTCATCATGTTTCATCAATGTTTCAAAACATTTTATCTTAGACATTTCTCAGTCTCTTCTCTGAACTTTGTACTTTTAGGACTCACAATCTACTTTTAGGAAAATCATATTTTTCTAAAAGTAGATTTTATGTCTTTAAATGGGAAGACTGTTCCATTTAGAAACACCTTCTGGTATGTCATTGTTGTGCCCTCACACAGATGTCTCCTGTATATGTTGAGAGCATTGGGTTGCTAGTTTGCATCCACATGAACTGCCTGCCTAGTGGGCCAGTCTGAGCCACAGAGAGCTCCTGCTCCACAGCACTGAGAGTGCTGAATGAGAAAACATGAGCTGAGACACATCTAGCTTCTCGCCTCAGGGGAAAGGCTGTAAGTGGGCGCTGAGGAATAGATGGCCTGACTGGGGACTGGGGGAGGGGATGTGCACCAAGATCGCAAATAAATGACTGGTTCACTGGCTGCCTGCAATGTACTGAAATAATTCCTTTAGCTGCACAATTGGCTTGGACATGGAGCATGATAGCAAATATATGCCTGCAGTCTGAGCAGATCTATGCACAGATCTGCTCAATGTGAATAAGTAAATAAGACAAAATTTTCAGAAGAAGGACAGTGAGTTTGATGATATTCTGTGATCACAAGATCATTACTGCTCTTCAATAAAGCCTCATTATACACTCTGCACTCACTATCATTTTCGAACATTACGATGTCTATAGCAGGCTTGATTGTCTTAATTGGTCCCGATAAACACAGAGTGGCTGTTGACTGACTCTGATAGCATCCGCTGCACATTATTAATGAATTGGCTGAATTGCATCTGTTCTAGATGCACTGTAGGGAGGCTTGACTGGAAATTACATTAAAACCATTTGTTTAAATCTCCACCTGCAGCCAGTGTTGAGATGAAACCAAAATTGATTACCTCTAAAAATGAAAGCTGATGGAAGAGGATAAATAAGAACGCCGGTGCTTATTTGCATAATTATTATTGAGTTTAATTCTGGTTCAGGGTGAAAAGGCCAGTTCTGCTGGCTATTGGTGCAGCTTCCATATAATGCATTGTGTTTGATGACGAGACATTAGCCTATGCATATTCACTCATTACAATGAAAGTGCCAAGATATGACATCACAATAGCAGCAATTCATTTCCTGGGGACTCCACGACAATAGCATGGCAGAGTGGGGCCTATCAGGGGCACAGGCTCAGTCATCTAAGCCATTAGTCTTTTGTAATGGCTGCAGCATGCTGCACTGTATCTGGGTCTTTATATTAAAGTGTGCAGTCCTGGTAAAATTTGTGTCTTTGTGTCCACTTGTTTGTGCACCTGAAAGTACCTTTAGCAGTCATGGATTTTCTCAATACATCTCAAAGCATTTGAGTCAGTCTATTCATTTTCTACTGTGTGTTTACGGACACATCAGGCTGCATTTGGACAGCCAATGATACACGGTGAACATCACACTATTTATCACGTGAGTTATTCAGCATGCGTCAGCATGTGTGCCTTCCTAATTGGCTCCTAAGCCTCTTAAGTAGCTGTTGCTGTTCAAGTGGTGTAGGCTGGCCTGAATAAACAGCACAAAAACAGTACCAAATGAATTGTAGCCTCAGAGCTTATGCTTTTTTTATATTGTATCTAAAAAGCAAAGAAAAAAAGCTTTAAGGTTAATGAGCTCATTGTCTGAATGCACAAACATACATACACTCATCTCACACAGGGGAGATCTAATGAGGTGTGGCTCCTCTAGAGGGAGTTTTTTATACAAAAGCAGACTCAAATCATAACAGCAGACGTGGCACAACAGCAAGTTGTCTCAAGAGAAGACAGCAGACACAAAAGACCGTAAACAGATGCACACAAAGATCTTTCTGTGTATTTGCTAGCAAGTGTTGCTTGTGAGTTGTTGTCAGGTGTTTCATAGCAACATGGATGGTTATCACTTCTTGTTGGTTGTAGGTGACACAACTCATGATTTTTGATCAATGAATGATGAGTTCTATATCTGCCCAACAAATGGAGTGTTGGGAGTTGTTGCCTGCACTGCATTGGAATACATTTAGGGTGCATTCACACCAGCCCTGTTTAGTCTACCTGAATCAAACTCTAATTTTTTTGTCCAGAAAGTCCCGTTCGTTTGGGGAGGTGTGAATGGGCAATCGAACTCTGATTTGGACCAAACAAACTAACTATAGTCCGCCTAAAAACGTAGGTCTCAGTTCGATTGAAACAAACTCTGCTGAAGTTCGACTGTATGTGTGAACGGCAAGCAGATCGAGGCCGCACCAAAAGCAGGAAGAGGACTATTATGCAGGGCATCCTGGGTAAATACAATCTAAACGACCTTGCATGCTGGAAAAATAAATGCTAGATCTTGTAAATACTTTGCTCAATATCTATATAAGGATGACAGCTGTGATGGAAGTTGTATGCGGGCAGTCCTACTCATTGCACACTGCCTCATATGAAGCCGTCTCAGCTGTCTTGTGTAAAAAAAGCATTCTCCAGAGTCCTCTGCCTCATTCTATCTTCATCCTGAGTTGCTGCAGTAGTATTTATCCAGCACATTTGCCAAACACAACAGAGCAATCCTAAAATCGCGCCAGTCTGCTGCCCCTCTATGTTTGTTTACATATCACCATACTGCAAAGTGTTCCCCGGCCTCAAGGACAGGTACAGCACCACCAGAGGCGGAGAGGTGAAATTATTGTTTAAAACTTTAGATTGTATGAACAAAAAGGCAACGTGAACATGAACCACACCAGCTAAAAACAACAACAATGTGGCAATTTTGGTCCCCAATCAAACCGAGTCTATCGGACTATCAGGTGTATGGGACGAATCTTGATGTTGGCCAAACACCAGTTCAGCTGGATAAACCTTTCTGCTTCAGTATTAGCTTTTTATTTCAATGTTTCCAACAAAAACAAATTGCAAAAAAAAAAAAAAATCTAAACCAGATCTAATAGATATATTTTTGATTATGAGACTTACTTTTAACATTCAAATACATGGACTTGCTGACATCAGCCCCAACATCATTGCTCACTCTACAAAGGTAGAAACCACTATCCTCCTCCAGCACATGCTTGATGAGCAGTGAGCCGTTCACCAGCACCTCAATTCGAAAGCCTGAGTTGAGGGCAATGGGTTTGAACTGAGGGACCCCGGCACCTAAAGGAGAACACAACATGAATCATTGTACATAATGTTCATAGTAGTGTCATACCAACATATTTGACAGAGAAACAACTCACACCAACCAATTATTGTACTCATCACCTTAATGGAAAAGACTGAGTCATCGATAACTTGCTCCAACTTAATAACTACAAGTCTAACGTAACATTTTCTTTTTGCAGCCAAATGTTACACATCTGTGAAAAGTTTAAAGGATTATCCACCAAAATCAACAATGGCTCAAAACTAATGACTTTTTGGTTTGTTCAGAGTAATTATTCAAATTTGACCCTTTTTTAATGCAATGTCTGCCATTCAAAAAGTTACATTCAACATCTACAGTGATGTTCAGGAAATTCGATCAATTCTGTTGTAATCAATTTGCCTTTCCTGGTTATCATTTGATAACCAGATGCCTCCTTCTCTCATATACTTCTCCAGTATTGGTCCGTCTCAGCTCAAGGTGGGTTACCATATTATTCCCTTGCCACTGAAAGTACATTTGGCAAATCCCCCGTTTATTCTCATAGTTGCTGCTCTTGTTTATCTATTCAAATGTATAGCCAGAGGTGTGAGGTGTTGTATGGGAGAATTTTTCGGTGAGGCAGTCCTACATGGCCAGATGTTTCTAGCATCATTGTTGCTGTGGTGTATACCAGCTTATCAGTATCTGTGATGGTGCCAGAAGGGATGGTCTGTAATGCTACCTTCACATTGTCTAATAAACCTTCAGAGGCTAAAGGGTGCAGATTCCTATTGCAAATGTTTAAACAATGAGTCTGAAGTTTCTTCTTGGTCAATGTGGATGTTTTGTGTCAAAGTTTCCATAATTTCCACATCCTTTGAGTACAGCCCTTTTCATTTGGCTTCATGTCTTCTTATTATTATGTGGCTCATTTCTGTTCTGAAGTTGCTCTGAACCTAAGGCAAATGACTAAACTACTGCCCAAACCTGCTATATATGACTAAATCATGACCGAACCACCATACCAACCCTTTACAACATCAGATGGTGTGCTGTTTATTAAAACTGTATTTAACTTATGTACTAACCTTTGGAGTACTCCCATTGGATAGTTGGAACCGGATAACCTTCAGCGGAGCAGTTCAGTATCACTGCTTTTCCATAAATAGCATCCTGGTCTTTGGGTTGCACCACAAATTTGGGAGGAACTGCAAGTAAAGAAATCCTCAGACTGACCTTTTGAATTTGAAAATATTTATATTTACACTTTAAATTATATTGAAATGCTATTTTAGGGACAAAGTAATGCATTAAAAATGTATGTGGTTTATTCCACTCCATCTTTTGATTCCTTACTCCCTCCCGTTACCCCTCTCCTTACCTCGAACAATGAGCTGACTCTGATGCTCCACAGCTGCAGCCTGGTTCCGTGCAATGCAAGTGTAGTTGCCATTGTGTGCCAGTGTGAGGTTGGAGATTCGCAGGGAGCTGGTAAAGTCTATGTTGTCTATGGTGACACCCAGGCTTGCTGGTATTGGTCGACCATCCTTCTGCCATGTGATGAAGACAGGTTGGTCGCCGGACATGACCACACAGGGAATGAAGACTCGCTGGCCAATGGAAAACCGGGGAAACTCAAATGGGTGGATGGTAGGTGGGACTGTGAAAGAAATATGAAATTTTATTTCCTTGCTAGCAAGTGGTTTACATGCTGTTAATTAAAGTTTCAGTTTCAGCAAATGTTGCTCACATTTCTTTCTTTATCAATTTCCTTCTCATGTCAAAACATGCTGTGATTTTGCGGGATTCAAAATGCAGAATAAATATTTTATAAGCTCCCCCAAGTGAAGCAGCTAAATTGTCTCTCTAACAACATGTACACAACATTCATTCTATCTTTTGCTCTCCAGGGACACTGTAACCATCATGAGAAACAGATGCTCTGAAAATTAATGATTTAAAATACTATTGAAATAAGCAGCACTTCAGTGCTTATTTAATTTTCAACAAAATAGGCATAATAGGCTCCTGGGGATTCCCTCTCAGCAGCGGCGGAATGCTAAGCAGCTGAGAGGCAAATTAGCCGAGATGGAATAATGACGTAGCTTTGCCTACGCTGTGTGATTTCCCCCCGGCACACTCGTTAGGTCGTCAAGACTCGCCAAATAAAGAAAAGGGTTAGATTTGCCCATCTGACAATTCAAATTATGAGGTGCTATTGAGGAAAGAGAGCAGCCAGACATTATCATCATCTGACTGCTTAGTATCACTGCATATTCAGATGAGTTCATGATAAACTGGCTGGGATAACGGAGATGGTGTTTATGGTGATAAGTGTGCTTTACTCTTAGGTTGTCACACAAATACCCATCAGCATATTTGCGTGTAATGTGTGTAGATGCTTTGGTATATTCTTTAAATGTGATGTTCATATAACATGCACATAAAATGGGAAGGTATTACACAGCCAGTGTGCAGAGTGATGAATTGACATCCACACTCTGCAAGATTTATGATGGAGTTTTCATGGATGTAATCAGCAAATACTAGCTGAGTATTGTGCAAATTCATAGTGAGCAAATCCTAAATAAACAGCTTGTATAATCTCAAACATTGGTTATAACCTTAGTAACAATAAGCAGAGACAATGATTCCAAACTGCTACAGCCGCTTAAATAAATTCTTATATCAGACCAACTGAGTCATGCATTGTTTTTAGATGGACACAGAAAAAAACTTGGGTTCATACCTTTCACAGTAACATAGACACTCTGGTGAGTGGACAGCTGTGGCTGAACCAGCACATTACAGGTGTATTCTCCTTCATCCACATCCTTCTGTACATCAAACAGCTTCAAGGTACCGTTGTTTTCAAAGGCCCTCTGCCGGTGATTGTATGGCAGCAAATTGGAGTCCTTGTACCACTTGATGGAATAGTAAGGGTAGCCAATGACACGGCAGTGGATGTACATGTCTCGCCCAGCGATGGCAGTGAGGTTTTTCATTGGTCTGATGCTGGCAGGCCCTTGAAAACAGAGAGACAACTCTCTTAAAATGATTTTTGGGTTTGATGGTGGGCTGAAAAAGGTTGCTGTGCCTTGTTGTGTGTATCTTCAAGACACCACAAAGTTTTCATGCCTTTGTTCATTCTTAGGTCAAAAACATTATTATGACGTGCTAAAGGGTTTCAAAATGCCTCAATAAGTTTCTTTGAAGACATTTTCATTTTTAAAAAGTAAATGAGGCTCAAAATCTTCACCTGAATTAATTAAATTTTTTTTATCTTTCAAATTTGGCTTTTGTTTGATGTTTAGACCTGTAGCTTGGTACTGTTGTAAATGCAATCCTTTTTTCATCTGAGTGGAACTGACAGATTGGATGTTTTCCTGACCCTGCTCTTAATACAAATCCCCATATTGCTAGTTTTAACATCAACTTTGTGAAAGTAAAGCAGGTTGGTGCAGTAGTTTAGTCATAAGATTATTGAAAACAAACTGTAAAGCTTCTCTTCAAAGAACTGACATTTACTCCAGGAACTGCAGTGGACTTTACCCATGGTGTATCTATATATCTTTATTGGTTAGTGGCTTTTTCCATCCATGGATCCTTGAGTATTGACCATAGGATCAAACCATGTAGCATTGGAACAAACATGATCAAATGAAACCATTCAAAATCTAGAAACTAGAATGAACTCTCTTCAATAAAGAAGCAATAATGCTCATCACCAAGCACAGAATTTCCGAGCACCCAGGTATCACCACTGAATTAAAACAACAATCCAGTTTAAAGCCGTACTAAATAACTTTTCTGTTGCCGTGTCTCTGACGGCTGGAAGAAGTGTTCTGTTGAAATATGCTACCTGTTGAGATGTGCTATCGATTCCTTCTCCACATTTGCTGTTTCACAGTCTTGACTTCAATAAACAGATTTATTGTTTATTGTTGTTTGTATATTTTTTCATAAATACATTTCACCTATCAAATAAATTCTCCCAGGACAGGAACACTAAATGTGATGTTATTTTTACTTTCTTTGCCAGAGCGACAGGCAAATGTTTGGACACACCCAGAGAAGAGGGACTCAACAATGGCCGATAAGGACCCTGAGAGCTTTTATATAGAAAATATCAGGGAAGGATATAGGGGGACCAGAGGGTCCAGAGTGATGTCTAATTTGAAGCTGAACATGTTTTTTGGTGAGTATCCATTTAGACAAGTTTCAAA
The DNA here is from genome assembly GCA_006937955.1 of Pachypanchax playfairii. Lineage (NCBI taxonomy): Eukaryota > Metazoa > Chordata > Actinopteri > Cyprinodontiformes > Aplocheilidae > Pachypanchax > Pachypanchax playfairii. The sequence goes on along the minus strand of SSNP01000199.1, from coordinate 664,838 downwards.
ACAGTAGTTTACAGTTGTAAAATTTATTTTGTACTGCTTTAACATGGTGCAGCTAACATCTCATAGCACAAAGCCCAACAACTGTAACTGTAATGGTGAAACTTTTTACTTGTAAGTTGGACATTCTGAGTTTCAAGTTGGAAAATTTACTACAATGATCCTTGAAGTCTGATTATTTGGATAGTCAGAAGGTCCTTGTTCAATCCATTAAGGCTGCTTTGCTCATAAAAACTGGAGATCAATCATTTCATTTTAAACGGTTTTTCCACTTGTTATTAGCTTATATTTCTCGCAGTAATTAGGCTGGTGACAAAGTACAGCAGTTAGAAAATCCCACTCTTTTTCTGACAGCTGGAACAGAATTAAATTGGATGCAATTTGAATTCAGACTTCTCAGGTACACTATACTGCCCAAAACTTTGCACAGATGGACCGTTGCCCTTGCCACCACCAAACTTAGAAAAAGAGGTGTGATTTATCACTCCAGAGAACACGTCTCCAGTGGCAGCATTCTTTAATGCATCCAACACTTTGCACTGACATGTTGATGTAAGGTTAGAAATCGGCTGATCGACAAGGAAACCATTCCATGAAGCTTTCTCTGGACTGTTTTAAGCTAATTTGAAGGCCACACAAAACTTGGAGTTCTGTAGCTAACTCTGCAGAAAGTTACTGAGTTCTGTCCTTCTAAATACTATATGCTAACGCTGCTCTGTGAGTTTATATACCACTTCATACTTCCAGTTTCTTCCACTTTGTAATAATACCACTGACATCTGAACATTGACTTTTTAGTGATAATGACTGATACTTTTATTGATCCCTTTTAGGGAAATTATTTTCTGCATTTGAACCATCCTTCAGGAGCAGAGGGCTGCCATCTGTATGGAACCCGAGGGGCAGTTTTAGGGTTCAGTATCTTGTCCAAGGATACTTCAACACATGGCCTGCTGAGAACTGAGCTAGAACTTCTCACCTCCTGATCAGTGAATGATTTCCTTTCTCACTGGGCCACAACCACCTATTGTACAGATTTTAATTTTATCCTGAGAGTTACACATTACACAGTCTGTATACCAAGATGCTTGGTTTTATACATCTCTGTCCATGGAGGGATATACCAACACTTTTGTCAATATAGTGTAAATGGAACACTCCTCATAAACAATCTTTCAGTGGGTTGGCCTAGCTAACATTAGTGTTCGATCAAGTTCATGCAAATTGATTAACACTCTTGAAAAGTGAAATAATCAAAAGACTCATCTACATCTAGAAGAACCTGATTGTCTTAAGAACCTTACTTAGGCATTCCTTTAATAACTGCACGTCAGGATGTTTTCAAAGAAGCAACTTAAAAAGAGTATCAAAACAGAATATCTCAAGACATGTTGATGTGTATGTGATGGAGTGCTGGAAGAGTTGATTTGACAAGCACCTCTTACGTTTATTCGAGCCTGGTAGGAAACTGTCCCAGCCGAGTTGTTGCAGATGCACCGGTACACACCTCCATCAGGGACCTGGGTCTGTGTGATGTTGAGATGGCTGACCACATGACCTTCAGAACTGGTGTAGTAGGAGATGCGATGCCGGCTGTCCCTTATCACAGGTTCATCATCCAGAGTCCACGTTACCCTGGGTTCTGGTGTGCCTTTCACCATGCACGACAGTGACACAAACTCGTTGACGTTGTAGACCTTTTCACTAAATGAAGCCAGAATCTTTGGGGTGCCATCTGGACAGAGAAGTGAGAAATGCATGTTCAATTGTTCCTCAAACACACTCTCATTACAGATGACTAGAAAACCATACCCGTGGTTTATATTAACTCCACCAAGGAAGTAATATTTTCACCAGGGTTTGTCTGTCTGTCTTTCTATTGGCAAGATAACGCAAACAGTTCTGGATGGATTTTTGTAAAATGTTCAGGAAAGGTCAGAAATTGCCCAAAGAAGAGGTGATTAGATTTTGGGGGTGATCAGGGTCACCATCTGGATCCAGGATTTTTTTTAAAGAATTCTTCATCATTGTGAGATAGAGCTGTTTTAAACATATTTGCATGTAACTCCACAATAAATGGTCTAGATTCAAGTAAAACAAATACAGGGTGAGTTCCCAATAGGTTCTACATGATGCCAAGGATTGATCTGGATCAAGGGCTGATTGTTACAAAGTTCCAAATACTATGATCCTGAAAAAATAGGGAACCTTCACATTTTTTTAATAATTTATTCAAAAATAAATATGGCATAAACTAGCAACAAACACCAAAAGATAATTGAGACTCTGTGGAATCAGAAGTTTGCGAACAGATTTGATGTACCTTCAAAAGCTCTGGAGCTCGATCCAGAAGAAAACCACTATTAATGAAAAAGTGGTTTGCTTGAAGGTGTTTCCATGCTCAATGAATCTGATAGTGTCAGTACAACAAAGGCGACACTGTTATTTCTGGGTGTAAATCACAATATTGTGAGAAGTGAGGTGCTTGGTGGAGGTCTGAGCTTGATCTTGTAGACAAGTTTCTTCCTGCTAAGTAGATATGCCACATGTATACATTGGCAAATGTTGCATGTCTTTAGGTTTGCTGATGGAATTACAGCTGCCCCAGGAACACGAATTGCAAGGATTTGACATGCTATCCAAACCAACCTGGCTCAATGTGAACAAGGAATTTACCACCTTGTTAAATTTTAAATCAATTTGGAATAACTGCATTTAGTAGAAAACTGAGTTTACTTTCACTAACCACATCTATGTCTGATTTCATCTGGACCAGAAGAATCAAGAATTTTCCTTGATATAACCTGTTTAAAAATATAAAGTAGACTAAAAAATTTCAAACAGTAATACAATTACTCTATAAGCACATCGACGTCTGATCCAGGAGATAACAAAAGAACTAAAAACATTCTCTAATGCTTTGCATGCCTCAATTTCCTCAATTAAAGTCAGTGTTCATGATGGAAAATGAGAAAGAGAAACTGGGCAAAACAACAGTGATTGGAGAGTTTGAAAAAACAAAACAAATAAAAAACACGAGTAACTGAAAAGTCTCCAGTTTGCCCAAATATTGTGATGATCCTTGAGACTTTATCTGCTCTGAAAAGAAAAAAGGGAAACATTTTGGAAGGAATGCAACCCTTTACATCAGGCATAATACTAACAGAAAGGAGGTTGTATGTGGTGGTGGTAGTGTGATGGCCTGGGACATTTACTTCTTCATAACACAACACAAAAAGGCACATAGACATTGGAAATGATCAGTTGGTTGTTGAGCACTGAAGGATGCATGCTTCCACTAACACATTCCTCATTCTGAGTACTCACCTTCCAGTATGACTTGAACAAAGTCCTGGGCAGACATCTTGCCATGTCTGGCAAAGCACTGATAGGCCCCTCCGTCAAATTTGGCCATACCAGCCATGACCAAATTTTCTCTGTTTTGGCCTGTCATGCGGACACTGTTGCTAGGGTAAATTAGCTCTCCATTGCGGTACCAGGACAACTGGTACTCCTCAGATCCTGTGACACTGCAAGTCAGCGAAACCTGGCTTCCCACGCTGCCCTTCACCTTCCGCGGACTCACCGTCACCTTAAGGGGTTCTGTTTATGTAGGACGTAATAGGTAAGTAACACTTTTTAATAAAATAATGCAATGCTATGATTTATCCTGTTGCTTTTCCAAGGAATTATGTTGTAATGATTTACATTTCTACATAAAGCACCCTAAATCAAAGGTGTTAAAGCTTTAGCTTGTTTAGGCTATCTGTTGTTAGAAGTCTAAGTGGTAAATCAATGCATGCAAATGTGCACTGACCCTTTACTTGCAGCCTGCCAACCACCTCGGCATTGCCATAACCATTCCACACTTCACACACGTATGTTCCTGTGTCGCTAGATTGGGCTCTTTCTATCAACAAGCCTGTCACGCTCTGTCTGAAGCGGGTGTCAGGTTCCAGTGGTCTGTTGTCCTTTAGCCAGCGATATTTGGGGGCAGGGTGGCCAGAGGCCTTGCAGGGCAGCTCCACTCGATGAGATGCCATCACCTCACGACGCTCAAAGCTGTCCAGGATGTGGGGAGCTGAGTTAGTTGGATCTGCGGGAGGAACACAATAGGTTGTAGTAAGTTTCCTAGACCATCTTCAAACTCAAGCTAAGAAAAAAAATCATACACAAGGAATGAAAGAGATAATTGTGTGTTAAGTAGTACTTATATGTTTTTACTTATGTATCATTTATTTATTCATACCCTACTTATAAAAAAGTAAGGGATATTTGGTTTTTGGGGTGAAATATATAGAAAATATAAAAGTTCACACAATAGCAATATGACATTGTCAAAGTAGGGCATTTAAGTAGATTATATAATGGTTATTTCCTCATCTCAAAAAATTTATTGGAACAAATGCCAAAGGTGGACTTACTGTCTGCTGAGATGTGCCATCCCACTCTTTCTAAAGGGCAGCCCTTAGATCAGTGAGATTCTGGGATACAGATTTATTATTAGCAAACAGTGAACGGGGACGTGTGGTTTAACTATATTGTTATCCAATGCAGAATAACACTGAGTTTATGAGAGAAAACGGACATCTTCATGACTTTCATCCAGAAACTCATGCAGAGCTGTGCCACGACGGGAGGGATCAGCTTTAATTTGAGCTATGATTTGTAAAGATCAGGTGAGAAATAAGGGAGCTAGCATGATTTTTGTGGTTGATGTATGCCTGTCCTGCACCGGAACCGCACAGGTTTGTTGACAAGACTCAAGGCATAGCAATGGCACCTGCGCACGCACGTCGCTGTCTACAGCAGCAAATAGGCCAATCCAGTAACATTTATCGATAGTTCAGGTCACTCCATTCGAGGTACCCCAGTCAGAGTCCTGCCATTTGCAAAAATAATTTGATGACTATGCAGTTGTTGGTGGATCAGAGATGGACAAGAGACTGAGTACAGAGAACTGGTGGACCGCTTTTTGTCCTGGTGTGGGAACAATCATCTTATCTTGAGTGTGAACAAGACAAAGGAGATGATTGTGGATTTTAGGAAGAGCAGCAACATGTCAAAACCCATTCACATAAAGAAGTGGAGGTGGTGGAGGAGAATAAATACCTGGATGTTCACCTGGACAACAGACTGAACTGGAGACACAACTGTGATGCTGTTTTTAGGAAGGGACAGAGCAGACTGTACTTTCTCAGGAAGCTTAGATCCTTTTAATGTTTGCAGCAAGATGTTGAAGATCTTTTATAAGTCTGTTGTTAAGAGGGTGATCACATCTGCAGTCATTTGTTGAGGGAACAGCATCAGAAGAATTGACATGAAGAGGTTGAACAGATTGATAAGGAGGGCTGGTTCTGTTCTGGGGACTGATCTGGAGTCTCCTGAGTTGATTGTCCAAAGGAGGATGGTTCGGAAAATGAAAATCATCATGGAAAACCCACATCATCCTCTTCACAACTCAGTAACTCAACAACAGAGTGTCTTCAGTCAAAGACTTCTTCAGATCAGCTGCAGCACAGACCGCTACAGGAGATCCTTCTTGTCCATGGCTATATCCTTCTACAATGGCTCCTTAAAGAAGAACTGAACTACAACAACATTTAATTTTCCTTTGGAGATTAATAAAGTATTTTTTTATTTTATTTTGTATGTAATGTGGATTCTCACCTGAGACAATGAGACGGGCACTATTACTCTGTCGAGTCTCTCCTGTGTACCGATGTCGCGTCATACACCTGTAGTTGTACAGCCCATCTTCCATTTGCACATCCAGGATATACAAGGCTCCCGTGGATGTAATCAGAAACCGTGACACTGGGAATAAACACAAGAAGGAAAGTTCAAATGTTTTTGTTTTTAAGCCAGCTTTACTGAATTTCTAAAATTGTATTTTGAAATGACATTGATAAACACACCACATGATCAGAAAATGCTCCTATGTCTCTCAAATACAGTGGACGACGTTTATATGTACAACATATACGGTATATGCAGAACATGCTTATATGCGCAAAACTGCTGGGCACGTTCCTGTGTCATGGAGAATCCACGCTTATATGCTCAGCACTGATGGATATTTGCACAAAACATTTGGAGGTATCATATATGCATCTTACTGAATCCTGCTATTTCTCACTATTGCTTGACCGTTCACCTCCGCTGGTGTTCTCCCACGCACTGTCGCTGTCATGTGCCTGGAACTAGGCTGCTCTGTCGTTCACATGTGCGTGTCTGGCATGTCTGACTGAAGCTGTCAGAGGACCGCAAAAAATTAGTCAGCAACTTCTTCAGTGTGAAATAGTGTCAAATTTAACATTTGTTCTAGCTTTTCTAAATATCCGATATAGAAAACCGTTATGTTCTGTTACTAACGGTAACTTAATCTGTGCCGTTAATGTCGCGTCCATGCGCGCGTATTTGGCGCATCTATTACTTGTTTTATTCTCTTGATATATTGTAACTGCGTTATTACATTACATTTCTGATTATCTGTTATCAATACTGAACACTGCTTCCTGTGTTTACAGTCCAAATGACCACCGATGGATAAATGCACCCAACGCTTATATGCACAAAACTGCTGGGCACCGAGGTTGTGTATATAACATCCACTGTACATATTACAGTGAAATCCCGCCCTGCGGACACCCCTCGGGAACGGACACCCCTGTCCAGTGGACAGGTTTTGGACTGACCAAGCATTTTTACTATTTCTAAAACCCCTCTGGAGCAGACACCCCACTGTTCAGGACAACAGACACTTTTTGTCCGCCCAAAAAATAAAATCAGTGAAAGTTCACCCTGCTGACAGACAGTAATCACAGATAGACGCCGACGCTCCAGCAGTGGAGAAGCTGGATGCTGGCTGGGAGCAGCGCCTGCTTGACCAGGTAAGTGGCACAGAAGCCAGCTGCACATCGGATGTGGAGGACACAGACCAGGAGGAACCTGAGCTGCCACCATCAGCAGCTGGCCATCAGCACCTGCTCCCAAGCCATCACAACTGAGTATCCATTAAATTTTATTCAAAGTTGAGACATATTCAGAAGGGAATTTGACCAGGCACCAGTTCATAAAATAAGCTGATGTACCGAGGAAATGTCCATGACAATGATTTACAGACCTTCCCCAGATGACAGGACACCAGGACACTCTACCCCTCTGGGGTGGACACCCCACCAAAACTTACAACACGTCTGGTCCCATCAGTGTCCGCTATAGGGAGGTTTCACTGCACTTGTCAAATCCTAATGTTAACTTACATTTACTGCTTTACATACTGCTAAAAGAAATATATTGATTCTACTGATTTATGAGTTATTGTACCAACATATTGAGTAATTTCAGTGCTTTGTTAGGTTTTGTCCTTGGATTGATATTTAACAGCTGTAACACCCATTTGATTTTCTAATGCCAATATTACTCATAAGTCTTAGGTACCTTAACAACAATTATATCATGTCCTTGGTATTCTAGTTTGTACAACTAAATTAAAGTTAACAACATGAAGTGATACACATCCATCCATCCATCCATCCATCCATCNGCAACAGGCTGACACCTGCGTGACCGCCCCAGTATTACGTAACCCGCGTCACCAGTTTCGCCCGGAAGTGAACAAAAATCGAAACCACCACACCTGAATTATCTGTTACCTTGCTCTACTGAAATCCCTGCTTGTTCTGCCGTGAACAGTAAGTTACTCGCTTTTAAACGGGATTTTTTTTTTCGCCTCAAATCACGTGACCCGCGTCACGTATTTCCGTCAGAGTATTACGTAACCCGCGTCACCAGTTTCGCCCGGAAGTGAACAAAAATCGAAACCACCACACCTGAATTATCTGTTACCTTGCTCTACTGAAATCCCTGCTTGTTCTTGATACACATCCATCCATCCATCCATCCATCCATCCATCCATCCATCCATCCATCCATCCATCCATCCATCCATCCATCCATTTTCTTCCGCTTCATCTGGGACCGGGTCGCAGAGGCAGCATTCTGAGCATGTCCAGACCTCCCTATCTGCGCACACCCTCTACAGCTCAACTGAGGGGACCCCAAGGCGTTCTCAGGCCAGCTGAGAGACATAGTCCCACCAGCGTGTCCTAGGCCTTTCTCAAGGCCTCCTCCCAGTGGGACGTGCCCAGAACACCTCCCCAGGAGGGTGCCCAGGAGGCATCCGGAACAGATGCCCAAGCCACCTCAACTGGCTCCTCTCGATGTGAGCAGCGGTTCTACTCCAAGCTCCTCCCGGGTGATCGAGCTCCTCACCCTATCTCTAAGGGAGCAACCAGCCACCCTGTGGAGGAAACTCATTTCAACTGCTAGTATCCACAATCTCATCCTTTCGGTCATGACCCAGATCAAGTAATACACAAACAGACAAAATGAAATCACAAACATCTATAAACTGATTTGTTAATAGAGAGACAGTGTTCTTATCAAATTATTCTTTAAGCATCTGTAAAATCACAAATCTTCAACACCTATAAACATCTTATGCACTGTCAAAACGCAAATCAGCAACAAACCCTTTAAATATATGTACTTATAGAATAAATAAAGAAAATAAAGCCAATTTACTGAGATGATAAAAAACAGTGATATATTTACAGGTTGTAGCACAAGAAATCAACAACAATAAAAACAAGCGCACTGTGAGTATTCATGTTTGTCTTATACTTCCTGGAAGAAGAAAGAGGAGAAATCTCAATATTGAAGTCACTTAGCAAATATTTGCAAGTCAGGTTAGGTATGCATCCGTGTGCGATTGTAGTCACCAAACATCTGCTGCAGCCCATTTAACTCTGAGCTGCTCTGAGGCATGGTGACAAGGCTGTGTGCAGCGAAACAGTGCAACACATCTCGTTATCATGTAGCTCGTTGATCTTTCCTCTCTCTCTGGGGGAAAACTCACTGTCTCTTTCTCGCACAGTTCCTCTTTTTTCCCTTCTGCTTCATACTAAAGTGCAAGAAGCCCAGGATCACAGAGCGCTTTGATAAAGCACTGCTGCGCAGGTCAGATCCTGCTAATGTAATACTGATTTGCATGAACATGTGGAAGAAGACACAGGTAGTCAATATTTATGAGGGGCAATGTGTGCTGTAGCCAGTGGCTGCTGGAGTATTACATGTCACAAATGATGGAGAGGTCTATCAGGGATGGTGATCAAATGAGGCCACTGTATAATGAGGGATTCTGGTTGTACTGAGACACAACATAATGCAGACTTTATGATGTGTTGAATTACCCTCATTTAGTCCTGTCAAGCCAGTGTAACACTGATTAAAACTGCTGCGTTAGACCCTCACACAGTGCATGCTTAAAATAAAGGAAAGAATTATAATTGTTATAGATAAACAGTACATCCTCAAACCCTGCACATATCAGTAACTGCATGTAGTTTTTATGTTAAAAAAAATCTATTTCTCTATAGGTGAGACAGTGATATAGAAGGAGGAATACAGAGGGGGGCAGTGGCGATACTATTGAGAGCAAGTGTTGACCTAGTTAGAAATAAGAACCAAGGATTTGGCACACCAAAGTTTTTTCTGCTTGTTGTTCAGACATTTTAAAGCATCCAACAATGAATATTTAAGTGGAAGGGGCTAGATGTATTTGCACCTATTAGGAGTTCAAAACACTATTTGCTTGTAATAGAAAAATAAAAAAAACTGTCACAGGAATTTGAAGAAAAAGAAGATGGAGGCTCTTCTTGCTCACCCCACCCCTATAATAATAATAATAATAATAATAATA
>SSNP01000199.1:634456-647903 GCA_006937955.1 Pachypanchax playfairii | reverse complement strand
CACACACACACACACACACACACACTGACTGCTAACAGACTGCACAGGATCCTGTGATACTGTATTGCATATTGCTTCATAACTCATTCATTTCTTAAAATAAAATGATCTTAGTTTTCCTTTTAAAGAACGTAAGACCTTTAATTTTTGATGAAATACTACCTATTAATTTACAATTTATAAAAACAACACTGGGAAAAAATGAGAACAAACCTAAAGGTGGAATATGGAACATGAACACCTCAACGACAGAACAAAGCCTCCGACCATCTGGGTGCCAGGCTTGCGTGCCCTCTGGTGCTGAGGTCGACCAATATTGCTCGCCATACCCACTCTGATCTCCGATTTGAGAAGGACAACAAAATATCAGTTCAGCTCAGTAATCATGCTCTCCAGCCCCGCTGATCACACACTGACTCTGATAAATGAAGACTCCTACCTGTTCGTCCCTCAGTCATCAATTTAGTCCATGGCAAAGAGCTCACGTATCTGCCCCTTCCTCTTTCCTCCTCACACCATCCTGCACGCCTCACTTCTCCATCCAGACAAAAAATTCCTCCGTGGTGTGTCCTCCAGCTGAACCCTCAGCTGGTTTTTCCAAAACTTTAGCCACCTGCTGCTTTGTGTTAGCGTGAGCTGCAAAACACGTTTCCACACGACCCTGCTACGTCACATGTCAGGGAATCCCCTAAGGCAAGCTAATAAGGTCAAAAATCACCACATATCCCCGGGGCTTCCAGCTGCTCAACCAGCAGACTCCACATTACCAACCTTGCTATGCTGGACTATTCACCGTATTAGGCAACCCACAATGGTGCCCGCTGCTCTGCCAGCTATTGGCTGGTAGATGTAAACAAAATGCCAACATCGTGCCCGTCAGAATAAATATTTTATTAGATTTTACTTCAAATATAATTTCTAAAAGAATTTCTAAAAATGTCACATCTTTTATGACAAATTATTTCAAAATGAACCCTCTTTCTTCATTTTCTGCACTCACTGTGTATCTCCTCCAATTATCCAGAGAACAGAATTGGCACCTCCCCTAACTTGTTTGCAAGAAAACTCCACGACTATGCAATCAAATCCTCACCGGAGTTCTTCAAATACCACTTGAAATTAGTAGAAATGGACATCCTTTTACCATAACTTATACTGTATCAATGTCTTTCTTTGCTGAAATCCCTGTTTTTTTCTATTTTCTTGACTTTTTGCTGGTGTTTTTCTTTCCACATTTTCCTTTCGGTATCCACTCCTTGTCTCTCCCCACAGTGCATCAGCTCGCAGCAGTCAGGCTGCTTGACAGCTGTTCCACCTGAAGAATATCAATCAACATTGCTGTCGAGACAAAATCAGACTCCCCGCAAGCCTTTACTTCCAAACCTTCTCTTCCCATTCGTCATTACATTTTTACATATTGTTGTTTAACAATATAGTGTAAATTAAACATTCATTGTTGAGGTGGACGCCTCTGATATGGGTCCACTCGCAACAGTTGTTGGACGTAGAAGGTAGGATGCATCCTGGTGCATTTTTTTTTTAAAGCTTTCCCTAGTGGAGCTAAACTATGATGTGGAAAATAAGGAGTTGTTAGCCATCAAGTTAGCTCTTGAGGAGTGGAGACACTGGTTAGAGGGGGCCAGTCAGCCATTTATTGTATGGACAGATCACAAGAACCTGGAATACCTTCAGACCACTAAGAGACTGAAATCCAGACAGGCACGGTGGTCTCTGTTCCTCTGTCACTTTAATTTCTTTATGACCTACAGACCTGGCTCCCGGAATGTTAAACCAGACGCCCTATCTCATCAGTTCTCTACTGAAGTGTTTCCCAACCCTGGTCCTCAAGGCACACTGTCCTGCATGTTTTAGATGTTTCCCTGCTCCAACACAGCTGACTTAAATGAGCAAATTACAAGACAAGTTGTTTGGTAATTTGCTCATTTAACTCAGCTGTGTTGGAACAGGGAAACATCTAAAACATGCAGGACAGTGTGCCTTGAGGACCAGGGTTGGGAAACACTGCTCTACTGAAGCACCCTCAGAACCTGAGACGGTCCTCCCTCTTTCCTGTTTGGTGGGAGCTGTTACATGGGAGGTGGAGTCTCTTGTCAGAAGGGCTCAGGCCAGCGAACAAGACCCTAGGACTGGTCCACCTAATCATGTCTTTGTGCCGACCTCTGCCCATTCCAAGGTCATTCACTGGTGACATACAGAGAAGTTCTCCTGTCATCCTTTGGGGCAACCGCACTGTCACCCTTCTCCGAAGAACCTTCTGGTGGTCCACCTTGGAGAAGGATGTCCAGGAGTATGTTGCAGCCTGCCCCATATGTTCTCGGAGTAAGTCCTCCTATTAGCTCCCAGCTGGGCTGGGCTTCCCGTCCACAGCTAGAACCCTCAACAGGAGATCCTTTCTGTCCACAGCTAGAACCCTCAACAGGAGATCCTTTCTGTCCACAGTTAGAACCCTCTACAGGAGATCCTTCCTGTCCACAGCTAGAACCCTCTACAGGAGATCCTTCCTGTCCACAGCTAGAACCCTCTACAGGAGATCCTTCCTGTCCACAGCTAGAACCCTCTACAGGAGATCCTTTCCGTCTACAGCTAGAACCCTCTACAGGAGATCCTTCCTGTCTACAGCTAGAACCCTCTACAGGAGATCCTTCCTGTCTACAGCTAGAACCCTCTGCAGGAGATCCTTCCTGTCTACAGCTAGAACCCTCTACAGGAGATCCTTCCTGTCCACAGCTGGAACCCTCTACAGGAGATCCTTCCTGTCCACAGCTAGAACCCTCTACAGGAGATCCTTTCCGTCTACAGCTAGAACCCTCTACAGGAGATCCTTCCTGTCCACAGCTAGAACCCTCTACAGGAGATCCTTCCTGTCCACAGCTAGAACCCTCTACAGGAGATCCTTCCTGTCTACAGCTAGAACCCTCTACAGGAGAACCTTCCTGTCTACAGCTAGAACCCTCTGCAGGAGATCCTTCCTGTCTACAACTAGAACCCTCTGCAGGAGATCCTTCCTGTCTACAGCTAGAACCCTCTACAGGAGATCCTTCCTGTCTACAGCTAGAACCCTCTGCAGGAGATCCTTCCTGTCCACAGTTAGAACCCTCAACAGGAGATCCTTCCTGTCTACAGCTAGAACCCTCTACAGGAGATCCTTCCTGTCCACAGCTAGAACCCTCTACAGGAGATCCTTCCTGTCTACAGCTAGAACCCTCTACAGGAGATCCTTTCTGTCCACAGCTAGAACCCTCTGCAGGAGATCCTTCCTGTCTACACCTAGAACCATCTAGAATGAATCTCTGAAGAAACATTTAATGTTTGAATTGAATTTGAATAGCATCTAATGTAGTAATTTATGTGCAAAAAATTCATAAATGCACAATTACAAGAAAACGTTTTATGAATAGCTGTGCACTGCAGTAACCACTGCATGAAAGGTCTAATGGAACATAATCTGGCTCCTCCATTGGTTAATTTTTTAGGACTAAGATGCAAATGCAAACTCCAAGATGTTTCAGACTTTCAGATGAGTTAAACAGACAGGCGTATGATGAAAGTGTCTATCACTGCAAACTCATGACAAAGAAGTGAACACCATTAGAAATCAATTAGCTACATTTGTAATCACCATGAAGGAAAAAGTGATGGACAAAAGACTTTGTAAATATTTATTTTTGTTAATGAATGTATGTTTATTAAAATATGTGAAATTTTTCATAAAACAGGTTGAGTGACCTTTAAACGGGAATCATGTTGTTTTGAAAAATGTTTGATTGTATCACCTGGCAACATTTTCTCTTGAACAGTCCAACTGTCAGGAGACCAAACCCATTTTTTCTGGCTAATTGCTCCAATCTACCTCCCATACAATCCCACTCTGAGCCAGTCCCCACACACAGCCCCAGCCCTGCTGTGCCGTACACAGTACTGAGCAGTGAAACAACTCCCCACAGACCCATCAAGAGTGGCACTAGTGCCAGGCCTGCCGGCAGAGGGTTAAGTAAATATTGGGCAAAGCAGCTGCTCTCAGAGTACCATCATCTGCCTGTGTTCCAGCCTGGTAGCAGCCTTGTATAAATCACACACTGCAATTAGTTCCACACTATCCCTCTGCCCTTATTAAACGAATCTGCCTGCTGAGGAAGCCCACAAATATTACACACCAGCCTGCATGGGATGAAAGGATGGTTGAAGGATGAATGGATGTATAAGAGTTAAATCACGGAACATGTGCTGGCTAAATGTGATAAGAGAAAGAGCCTAACAGCACCTCAAGAAAATTTTATTTTCACAAAGAATGATAAAACAGACTGTTTAAACTAATAATAAACAATAATGTTTTGTTTTATTATTTGTCCTATCACCAACCTTGTTCTCAGGGTTAGTGAGCGGGTATTACTAGCTAACAGTTGGCAGTAGCTAGATGGGGCCACAGAAAATTTCGGGGTGGCACACAAAAACCAAAAGCCATAACTGAATTTCAGGAATTCTATGATGCTTCTGTAGATCATAGACTCATCTACTGTGGCCCACTATGACCCCCCCCCTCCCCCATGGCACCACTGACTGTTGGTAAAATCTCTGATTAAATGTGTGTAAAACTTGTTTATTGTCACAGGATGAAATGGAAACACAGAATGCGTCATCTTAAAGCTTTATATCAGATTCCAGCACTGTGGATAAACCGGATTCTGATATGTATTCTAATTTTGTGTTTTATAATGAAATTATAAACCTATATTTGATTTCTGCATTTTTGGATCTTATATTTACACTGAGGACTTGACCTGCTGAAGTAACTATCAGTGAGTTGTTCATGAATGCAGATCCAACTCATTGGTTCTCAGTTTGAATTTGATCCAATCAGATGCAAATATGATGGTCCCTTTAACAGGCCTAGCTGATACATGAGGCATCACAAGGATTACTCATTGCCTGGTTTATGTTAATGTCTTGTTAAGGCCTTTTTCATTTTATCTTTTGTTAATCTGTTTATTTTTCATCTAAATATTTTGAACATTTTGGAAACTCAGTTCGAACAAATTAAAGGTCCACTGTGCAGCATTACATTGTTTTAAAGATAACATTTGTGAAGCCAGATTTACATTTAGATGAGTAAAACAATTATGCTTAGTTTTAAAAATCTGAGCTCCCGTTCCAATCAGATATCAACGATCTCTCTGACCAGCACCAATTAAATGGCAGATAGTAGACTTTCTAAAATCCTGCAGTGCTGTCCTGAGTCATGAGTCTGTCAGAAGCCCCATCTCAACTGTGTATGATGGTTTGGTGGTGGTCCAGTTGGCCAGCTGTCCAGTAGGTTCTCAGGACCAGCCTACTCCAGGTCTGGGATTAATCACTTTAAGTTCACAAGTCAAACATCTGCATCGACTTGAGCTGGAAGAATGTAAACACAGTCTTTCTGACAAGTCGATTTGTAACTCCAAAACCTCTCAGAATTCTCTAAAAATCTCCTCTGAATTTCCTATTCTGAAATAAATTCTTTGTCCAAAATTTTCCAAATTAATTTGAGTCAAAACCTCCCAAGTTAACATTAAATTACTCATTAGAAACTTTGATTGAACTTAAAAAAACCTCGGTAAAGTGACCAGCATGAATTTAAAACCAAAGATTTTCTAATACAACTTTAACACTTTTTGTTTCTAATTTTTTTTTTAATTTTTTTTATTAACTTTCTTTATTGGAAGTGATTCTAAAGACACACAATAACAGTGCATTTTGACAGAACTTCCATCCACTTTTTCCCCCAATTTTCCAATCCCCTTTCCCATCCCACCCTAATGAGGAACAGCTGTGTCAGCGGGAGTACCAACATGTAAATGATCGATAAAGTATACAATAAATGATAAATGAGTAAACTAAAGAAAATCATAGCAAGTAAACATTAGTAAACATTTTTTTTTCTAATTTAATTTAATTTAATTTAATTTAATTTAATTTAATTTAATTTAATTTAATTCTTTTTTTCCTATAATATTCCTTAATTATACATTATCAATTTTTATCTGTTAAATTTGATGATGATTTGTTTACATGTTGATTTGAATGGAATTAAATTGATCCATATTTTAGGGTTTGGAATTTCCTTTCTTGCTTCCTGAGTTTTGAGCATTCTTCTTCATTAAGGCTTTCAGTTTGAGAGGGGAAATCTTAACAATCAGATGACTGTGTCCTTGTAACCCAGATGAAATATTTTATCATTTTAAAATAATGTAAACTCATCCCTCTGCTACATTATTAAAAACATTTTTTACATGCTGTATAGTCACAGAAGAATAGATAATTTGCAATTTAAAATATAAAGCTTTGTTTTAGAATTGAATGATTGAAACACTTTATAATTTTATATTCATCTACACAGCACTATGGTTTTTAATTTGTTTCCACTTTAACATTTTTACAAATTTTTGGATTTCTGGTTAGTCACAGAGGCCAGGACTGCAAAAAAAAACCAAACACATATGTGCATATTTCACATCAATAATCATGTTCAAGTTTAAATGGTAAATCACAGAATAAATATGTTAATTAAATAATAACTATAAGTCAGTTTTGTTTGTGTTTACAACAGTTATTAATGTAAACAAATCATAAGCAGAGTCTCGGTAAGATGTCAGTCGTGCAGAGCAGCTCACAGATGAAAGATTGTTACCATGTGAGTGAGAGGGCTCTCCTATTCCTCTTTAGCCTATGCAAATTAAACAGCTTGAGCAAATGATGGCCCAATTTGTGATGCAAGCTCTAAGAAGTAATAATCAATGATGACTGAGCTGATTTCTATCTTTCATCAGCTGTGATTTAAAATACCCAATTATATCTGAAGAAACAGCCATCAGCACCCCTATTACCATATTGCTGTAAATTACCACAATCACTGGGGGAGCATTTAACATGCCAACACCCAGTGAAGAAAAAAAAATCCAACAAATAATGTCTGAATGAATTTAAGTGATTTTGATTCTGCTCTCTTTGTGATTGTGTTTCCCGTTGTGTCCTCCGTATTGAGGGTGTAATGGGACTGTAATTGGGCAATAGGCACATTTGGACGATGTAGAGAAAACGACAGCAGACAAACACACCAACAGGCATGCAAAGGGCTCAGATGCTGCACAAGAAGACACTCCCACACCACTTACACCACCTGACTGCCACTCACAGACAAACAAGGCTGAGGAGAGGGGGTGGTGGACTGAGCGAGGAGGGGGATGGGTCACTGCAGCTGGAGCAGGTGGAGAATGCTGGTTAGCTTCAGAGCAACTCATGCTAAAATTTAAGGGGGAAAAAAATAAATTGTGTCAGATTGCTTATTGTGTACAGATGTGGCCTCCCAAGTTTTGTTTTACATCTTTTATTCCCTCCAGTTTTTTTCTGCATGCCTTTTCTATTACCTCTCTTTGTCTGCTGTGTGGGGTGTGCAGGGATACGAACTGATGACAATTCACAACAGCCATGTCTCTGAAGCCTGCCTCTCTTCTTTTTCCCTTGACTCTGTGTTTGCCAGATTGAGACAGAATCTCCTGTTTAGGTGCATTATCAGAGAAAGAAAGACAGAGAAGGGGAGAGAGGTGAGTTGGTTACTGTGGCAACCAGGAGAGTGAATCCAGGCATTGGCGTGGGGGTGGGGGGAGCAAAGAGGTGGAGGGACAGTAGATGGTGAGTACTGGTGAAAGGATAGAGGGGGGGGCAGGAGGCAGATCAGAGGGAGGCGTCAGTGGGTTATTGCACACAGAAGGATTCACCCTCTTTTTTCTGCACTGCGAGAAGACGGGAGGCAGAAACAAAAGAGCTGTCTTTTGAATGGTTGCAATGCTTGATTGGACTGTCAGCGCTTCCTCCTAACAACCTCACTTAGCTTGCTGCTCCTGCTTCCCGACGCTGCCTCACTCTGTGACTTTCTGCTCAGTCTTTTATTTCACAGTAAAACTACAAAACAGCTACATGCTCCAGTTGTTTCCAGGTGTAATTATACATTTTAAAAATTCAAAAAATCAGGAAACACTTGTGCAAGTCTTGCCCCTCTTAGTTCACTTTTCCAGAATTGTAGACAGATATATTATTTGTGTGATTTATATTTTGATTATTCAATAAATCACTACGATTAACTAAGAGTTGGACCTTCCTTCAAAGAAAAAATATCTATTATGAGGCTAAAAAGTGAAATAATCTCTCAAAAAATTAACATACAGAAAATAAACTTCTGGTAAAATTACATTTTTTGAAACTGTATTTATTTACTATTTAGTTTCTCTGATGGAAATTCACATACAGAGAGATCTGAAAAGGATTCTGTATCAAAAAATATGGCAGAGGAAACCTGGTTTTTTATTTGTTTCTTTTTTTTGTTTGTTCTTTGTCTGACAGCTTATGCAATCTGAATTATGATCTGAATGAATTGTCCCATATGCTCTCCTTGTTTCTTTTAACTTTATTCACATATCTAGTTCTGTTGTTTATTCAGGATACATTTGTAATGTAGCAATGCCAGAGCTGAAAGGCAAGGAGGAGAGAAGGAGAGGGAGAAACGTGTGTGTGTGTCTTTGTGTTTTTGCGAGTGTGTGTTTATAATTAAGGTGGTGGTGCATGTGTGTGTGTAAGTTGTGTGTCTGACAAAAATACTTAAGCTCATCCGTGAGGAAATTTTACAAATATTCCTTTTGAGTGATTTATAGTGCGCACTATTATGGGATGTTAGTCAAAGTCTTTTTTCCAAGGTTAGTTAATCAGGTTTTAAATAGAAGACTGAAGCAGCAGAAAACTGACCAAAGAAATCAACATTTTTAAATATGTATACTAATTATCAGGCATCTATAGAGAACTAAAATCTCATTAAAAACCAAACTAAAGCCAAACACATGAACCAAAACTAACACAAAATGCTTCAAAAAGCTCAAAAATGCTGATATTACAAGACACCCAAAGCAAGACAGGAGAATGTGCTTTTTATTTTTGGGAAATAAATAAATAAATAAATAAAAACCTGGAATCAAAGCGGTGCACTAACATGCACACATAGCTGTTCAAATTCAGACCGGAAGACATTTATTTTATAATTTCTTTGATAAGCTCCCAGTTTCAACACTAAAATCTTCCCTTCAGGAAACGGCTGTTCATTTCTATAATATTGTGTTATCTATATATAACTGTTATTATACAATAATTCCCCTAATTAAAACATATTTAACTACTGGACTGGTGACCTGTCCAGGTGTAACTGTCCTCTTGCCCTTTGACCGCTGGACATAGGTACCAACTCCCTGTGACTCTGAACAGCAACAAGCGGAAACAGAAAATGGACAGATGGACGTTCAACTAGATTCAAATATCAAATTCTGATTAAAGTAATACATTTGTATTGGTATATTTTTTGCAGTATGATGAGAGGCCAAGGAAGCTGTCTTATGAAGATGTGTTTTAGAAATAAAGTCAGTTATCATGATCAATCAAAGCTTCTTCAGCATGTGCCCTCTGAATGACTCAAGAATACCAGTTAAGACCTTAATTAACGGAATAAAAGATTTACTTGCATATTTCTACACAATTTTGTCCTCACAGACATATTCTCATTTTCTACCTTGATAATTCTCTAACATGAATATATAATATGAACCATTTCAATCTTAACTCTCCTGGCCAGGTTGAAGGTGACAGTTATAACGTCTGACCTTATGACGGGAGCCCTTAGAGAAACAGACTGTCGGAGACAAACAAAAGCACAGGGTGGGTGTAATGAACATGTTGCCCCCTGTGGTGGGGATGACCTTATAAACAACAACAAACTGTCATTATATTCAAGCCTGCTGGGCGCTGTCCTCCTTTGGAAGGGTGGACTGCCTGGAATTTACTGGACTGATGAGACCAAGCTCACCGAAGAGACATTAGACAAATTAAGACCAGACATCCCTGCATCACTCTCACCTGCAAATTAGGCAGTTTTAGATCTGTACTAGATGTTGCACTTCATCAATTCTGTTTTTTTTGTTTTTTTTCCAACACAGCAGGTCACAAAAAAGAAGCATCAACACATATTTGATCATCAGTTTTTTGCTGTAGCGTATTTGCTGAGGTTAATCGTCAAATGTGTCATTGCCTCTTCTGCCAACATTTTTTCTCCTACTCTGTCATGTAGCTACAAGTGACTGCTTTTATTATACAAGGCAAGCTACACTTGTGAACGCTATGATCTCGATCTGACATTCTGAATCAAACAGAGGAGACACAGCGAGGAAATGGGGAGTGGTGGGTTAGAAGTGTAAGAGCAGCATATGGAGTCTTAATTTTGGGGGGATTAGAACTGACAGGTTAACATAACATTTGGCTGAGTCTACAATGAGTTGGTGGAGACACACATGGAGATAAAAGGAAGAGGAGACACAAGGAAGAAAAAGCGAAGGAGGTGTGTGTGTGTTCTTGGAAATGTGTATGTGTGTTTTAGGTGACAGGAGTAGGTGGTAAGGTTGCTAAATGCCTCCATCTGTTCATGTCCCAAGGCACTTCTAGGGCACTTACCTACTGTCTTATGCAGATGAGGTGTTGCTGTGCCAGCTCCTTCAACTTGCAGGGGATAAAGAATGATATAAATAAATTTGAATAATAGGAATGGGAAGATGGAGAAACAAAGAGCATCAGGGTCAAGCTGTTTCCCAGGAAGCATTTGTTTTATTCCAGCGGATGATCACAGCTCTTCAAGGATGCGTGATCGTCCTAACTACACGCTCATTACAATTTGCCTGCCTTTTGGCTGCAGCACACTCCCAGGAGAGAGATGTGTTAAACAGGGTTTCCCTATTCACAACAAATTGCATTACAGGAGCTTTAACAATGCAACAACACACAGTGTCTTTTCTCTGTTATGCACAGAATCGTATGTTGGTAAATACATTGGTGAAAGTGAGATGTTCATTGTCCTACCCAAGGACACTTTGACATGTTGAATAGTGAAACTGAGGATTCAAAAAACAGCCTTCATATTGTCTGCTCTGTCTTCCTGCACCAGAGCTGCCCAGAACAAAACAAAGAAAATGTTTCCCACTTATAACTCAGCTAAAAGTTCAAACTTCCTTTTGCAGAAAAGAAAATGTGATAAGAAATTGTGTTTAGTCATAATATGAAGCTTGAGGAACAGATGTTTCTGTGGCAATATGGCTTCATTGTTCATTAAGTTTTCTGTCTGGACATGTTATGGTGTTTCTATTGGAACCATGTTGGCATTTACAATAGCAGATGGTGTTCTGTCATTGGGGATGAGAACTGTTTGTTCAAGCTGTTTGTGAAGGACTTTTCAGAAGGTCCATCATCTTAAAATTAACACTTTCGATTCTGTGATCTCATGGAAGGGGCTTAAAAGATTCATGCATTACCCATGTCCTGATTATTTGATACAGTTATCAATGTGCACTAACTGACAGCTTATGTGAACAAGAATTGGACGCTTCCAATAGAATGATGGAGGAGTGGAAAGACAAAAACCTGAATGAACAAATAGAAGGAAAGCAAAGCCTGGACTGATATAAATCTGATAAAAACTGTGAGAGGCAGGGATTACCCCACAAAATCTAACCTCACAACCAGCTGTAAACCATCTGTACTCAATTGTAAAACAGAAACTGTATAAAGATCAACAAGGGATTGGACTACAAAGCCTCTTATGTCATTGAATTGGAGTCTCTGCTTTGAGGGGTACGATGGTGGGTCCTCAAAATGTGTTGATTGGTCTTCAAATGATCCATCTCCCTCCTCTTAATGGTCCCGCTCTGCTAAACACATGGACAAATCTTGTGCATCAAAAACTAAGAGGCTGGGAAAGGCTTTGATTACCATAAACATTTTAAGAACCCAGTCAAGATCATTGACCAAACAACCAAATTTACACAACTGCTCATGGCCAACATCTGAACATTTTAACTGGAATGAGTTTCAATGTCTTTTGGGAAGAGGCCAGTCATCAGGTCTCACTTTGGCATGTTTAGGGGCCTTGAAACCAACACTTAGTCATGGAAGTCAGAAAGCTATTATCTACAGCACCTGGTACAAAACTTGCATGTAATATTGTTCAATGTAGGTCGTTGCTTGTTATGTTGTCCTTGGCATCCATCTAAAGACAGGAGATAAGAAGTCCAGTCCAAGCCACTCAATGGCAGGTAGCCAGCCTAATCCTATTTAACAAAATCTGGATGGAATCTGAGGTGGGGTGAGTTGGTGGGGGTCACATAAGTAGTAGCCCATTGGGGTAGAGCTGTGGCTTATGAAACGGTAGTATATATAATTACATATGCATTTTGTATGTGTATGTATTTATATATAGACATATGTTTCTTTCTAAATATATATGTCTACATGTAGATTTTGATAGGTGGATATATATTTCTGTCTGTTTTTGTTTGAACTGATACCTGTCAAGTATTTAACCATGTTAAATCGTGCATTAAATTTAAAGTATTTGGAAGATGATTTACAATAATTTGTGTTCTGTTGGCAGCAGTCTGTTTACTGCCAGTTTGCTCCAGTGGGTTCATTTCTTCAAAAAGATTCACAGATGGGTAACCCAAGAAAGAATATTGAGAGATTTAAGCTCCTGGCCTCTTTAACTAATTTATTTTCTTCGACTGCACTAATTCATCCCATCTCCATATGTTAACAGATGGATCAAGGGGGAGGGAGGGTGTGTGAGGCGTGAGGGTTTGGATGGGCTGGAGGGCTCTCAGGGATTAAGCTATCTTGACTGGATATATGATTACAAACTGAAAGGCTAGTTTCTTTTTTTTTGTTTTTACATCATTCAACTTTGGAGAAAAAAAAATCAATAAAAATGAAACAGTATTTGCCTTCAAAATGATATTGTAAGAGATAATTAAACCTAAGAAATGTAAAAACTAACAATGAAAACAGCTATATAACGATAACATTTATCATAGCACTACATTTTTTGAATGTGTTCAATCGACAATTTAAAGTTGAAATTTCAGTTAATCGTCGAAAAACACAGTAATGGCTGGTGGCCTATTAATCACTTTTCTAGACTTACTGACATCTCTATTTCTAAGCGCTTTTACTGTACACTACAAGTTGCGTTCACTCATTTATATACACACAAACACATTTATATGCAAATTTGGTTGCTACATGAGGTTCAGTGTTTTGCCCAAGGACACTTCAACATGTGGAGGAGGAAGCTGGGATCGAACCGCCAACTTCCCTCTGAGTCACAGCCGCCCCCAGTACAAAAACATACATGTTGGAACCATGTAATAAAATTCTTACTTTACTGTAATATTGCATGTGGTATAATTCCTAATGGCCGATGAGCCAGACACCATGGACGCAGAGCAAATAAGACTGAATCTAGCTGATCGTTTCCAAGGATATTTTGTTTCTGCAGACCTCAGTCATCACACTGCTGCTGTAGTGCTGTCAGTTT
>SSNP01000199.1:537564-634127 GCA_006937955.1 Pachypanchax playfairii | reverse complement strand
AAATAGTTTTTTCAGTTAATGTAATGTAATCCTAATTCTGTTATCATTCTGTATAATCTTTTTTTTATCTGTTTTTATTTTCATATATCATTTAAAACAATTAACAATATTACAGCTAAACTTTCTGTTTATTAAATTCAGCACTATGTGTGCAGGGAATTTCTTTTTACATGAATGAAAATATCTTAATTAAAGATCAAATGTACCAGATCCTGCATGTCCGTGATCATATTAATGAAGAGTGTTTATAGTAAACTCTTTTTCACATCCGTTTTTTCCTCCTCTTTTTCCTTCCTTGTTCCCTTTAACAGATTTTAACTATTGTAATGCTACTTGATTGGTTTGCCTCTCTTCAGGAATCAAACAATGTCACATCCAGATTTAGCCTTTTAGAGGCTGTGATGTGACCCCCTCAGGCTGCCAAACCAGGATTAGATTGTGGAGATGTAATCCTGATTTTGGGGATGGGGTGAAGGAGGGAGAGACGGGGATTAACAAACTAGAAGGACACAGTGTAAATTGGAAGGAGGGTCCATGCTGCATGAACCAGACCACAACATAAATCTAAGCAGAGGTTTAGCTGCAGTGTTATTGACAACGTACAATAGCAGCACATCTGTAAACAGCACATGCAACTTTAAACTTACACAGAAGCAAAGCACACGGTAAAATCACATTCACATGAAAGAAGAAACTGACAAACCTACAGTAAGCTCACAAGCTGCTGAGAGAAAGAAGCTTATCTTCCCACCACAACTTATACAAGCTTCTCAATTATGAGAATCTCTCTCTCTCTATCTCCATTTTTTTTTTTGGATTAGATTTCTCCAGGCAATTTATTTATGGTGTGTTTGTGTGTGTGTGTGTGCCTTCGGAAAGTGGTGGTGGAGAGCAAAGGCAAATCGTATTGGCCAAGCGAACAATGAGTCATACCAGACTCCAGCCAATCAGGTAAAGCTGACAGCTTCAACTCGGGCCCTCAGCAACAATATGATTATTTGCACAAGCGAAAGCTATTTTCACTGCTCAGTGCTCATCCAACAAATCACAGACAAAATAAAATAAAATAAAATAAAATAAAATAAAATAAAATAAAATAAAATAAAATAAAATAAAATAACAGACATTTAAAAGCAAATTTAGCACCTTCTATTTATCAAGTGAAGAACATCAGTGGCTACAATAAAATGATCTGCTCCTGATTGTCTAATATAACTCATTTGCATCACTTTATGAGGCTGTAGATGTTTCTTTAATTTATATGTGAGTTTCCATTCAGTTATCAGGTTTTATAACTTTTGTAAATTATTTCTTAATATTATACATGCATACATGCATACATACAGACATACAGATAGATAGATAGATAGATAGATAGATAGATAGATAGATAGATAGATAGATAGATAGATAGATAGATAGATAGATAGATAGATAGATAGATAGATAGATAGATAGATAGATAGATAGATAGATAGATAGAGTGATGTTTAAGCTAAACAATGTGTTTGTGGGGAACAGAATTCTGTTTCTAAGGATAACAGCTTCAACTGGTATTATCAGACTAAACACAATTACAACACATCTCAAATAAAATACACCTCATTTGACTAATGAGCTGCTCTAATGAGTTTGTAAATGTTTATACACATTTATAGAGGACTATGCTGCTATATGTTGCTCATGTCTGTGTACTACATCCATAAATCTTCATTTATTTCCAGCTCTGAGTACATGCTGCATTGTGGAACAGCTGGTAGCACTGTTGCCTTGCAGTGTGAAGGTCACGAGTTCAAAACCAGCCAGGTGTGCACAATTCCACATTAGTTGTGGTGATGCAGTGATATTCACTAATATTTAATTTCTTGCATGTCTGAAATCATGACAGTTATTATAAATACATCAAACTGATGACCTTCTCATCATTAGTCTGCATTCAAGTTCAAGGCAATTTTTTGCCTTTACTTGTCTTTCTTTTGTTTATCTACTTGCCATAAAATGCAGATGAAGACAAAGATGGAAAGAGGATGAGGGACACAGAGGCAGGAAAAGCTGTGAATAGGCAGAATGAGTGGCATGCATGGACAGCCCCTCTGTCTCTCAAAGACTCTGCAGCAGCTGCATGTACGCGATAAGAGCAACCATTCATAGCCAAGTCCCCCTCTTCCTCCTACTACACACAAACACGGCAATGCACATTTTTCCTTTCTCTCTCACACACACAGTCTCCCTGCGGGTTTCTCTGTGATGCTGGTAATTTCTAGCAGCCTTTTGTCAACATTTAGAGGTCTTTTTCAAAATTATTTTAATTTGTCTGCAATTTTTTTTCTGAAGTCAAAGAAGATTAAGGTTAAAAACGGTTGTTATGACACGATTGGGAGGCAGTGTGTGTGTGTGTGTGTGTGTTGATTAGTGGCTTAATGTGTGGAACTGGGTTGTGTTAACAGAAATATTTTCATCATTAAAAAAGAAACAGATTTTGCATTACACACTTCTAATTATGCGTTCACAAACCAACTCAGTCAGTCTTAAAAAAATTGTAATACACACACTTTTATGCAGAACCAAATTGCAGTAGTGTCACTTGCATTTGGGTCCTTTTTTTGTTGTTTTGTTTTGGGCAGGATCAAGGTGATAAAAGTTTAAACCATGAATCAGAATGAGGAAGAAAGAGGAGTTAATTTACTTTAAATGTGGAATGTTTGATTAACTGGGATTTTTCAAGCACAACCATCTTTTGGGTTTATAGCGAAAAGGAAAAAATATCTAGCAAGCAGTTGTATGGAGGAAGATGTCTTGCTGATGTCAGAGGTCAGAAGAGAATGGGTATTGTGACTAGAAAGGCAGCAGTTGTGCAGAGGAGGCAGGTGAGACCTCATCTTTAATCATGAGTAATCATGTTCACAGCAAGATACACCACAACTTTGTATTTTAAAAATATATTTAATATAAATCTGTGAACCAGTTCGTCTGGTCACCAGTACATACAGTACCATATACTATTTTTACCATTCAGTTCTTTGCATCAATTTCCCCCTGTCCTGTCTGCATTTTGGGTCCATTCTTCACACATCCTGAACATTTCAGCTGCTTGTATGCAGGATCTTCATCTGCTCAACATCCACATCTCATGACCATAGGTGAGGGTTGGACTGTAGAAAGACCACCAAGGTAAATGGTGTGTACTTGTATAGCACTTTTCTTAAGTCATATGACTTCCAAAGCGCTTTACATTACAGTCAGTCATTCACCCATTCACACATTTGGTGGTGATAAACTACACATATGTTGTAGCTACAACTGTCCTGGGACACACATTGACAGAGGCGAGGCTGCCACGTGCCACCGGACCCTCTGGCCCCAAACATTCAGGGCAGGTGAAGTGTCTTGCCCAAGGAGACAACGACCAAGCAAGGGGGGATTCGAGCTGGTGACCCTATGGTTACCAGGCAACCTGCTCTACCGCCTGAGCTACAGCCACCTCACAAGGGTGGTAATCAAGATAATCAAACTGTTCCTAAAAAAATATACACTGGTTTATAGGAGTGCAGGTCCTACATGTTGGGCAGATTGACACCACTGATCCCTCTGCAGATCCTCTCTGTTCTGAATGCTGTAGGATCTTCATAACAATTTGTAATTGCTTTGAGTTGCACATAGGGGTGCCTCGAAACCTTACTCCGGTCTACTTAGACCAGAGTATGTTCCTACTAAGAACTCTACGACCAGCATACGGCAGTAAATCACCTAATTTCTTCAAGAATGTCAGCTGTACCAACTTCCCAAAAAGGGAACTTTGTGACTGAGGCTAACCAGTAAACCACGGGTTTACTCCCAAAGTCAAGCTTGCGGTGTCTTCTGTGAAGTTGAACTGTGCTGAGTTCATGATGTGCTCACCAAGTCAGGTTCCAATGAAAGGTGTGAGCGTGACAGGTAGATTCATCAAAAAAGAAAGAACAACAAAACACACAAGCACAACAAATTAAGAGGCCCAACGAGAAAGGCACACATGTACTAGCCCCTTTTCCACTGACAAATCGGCACGGCGCACTTGAGAGCGATACAGTATAGCGCGGATCAACTCGCTTGAGGAGGTGGAAACATAAAGCGGACGTAAGTGGGGATATGGGCATGCCCACCTGGCTATGAAAAGTGGCGTGCAAAAGTCTTTGTCTGTGACGTCACAGCGCATGAAACAACAACAACAACAATGGCGGATATACGTGTGTTTTTGTACTTTGCACTCTGTCTGTGGTTCATTTTGGTTGGTTTGATTTTTGGTTCTTGTGGAGGAAGCCGCCATTGTCCAAAGTCAATTGTATTTTAAAATAAAATATTTGTATGGTTGCTGGGAGTTTTTTTTAAAGCCTTTTGCGGGAGCGCTTCTATATCACACCACGTGAACACCACACACAGCCGGGCCAATCAGGGGCTACCACTACGTAGGTAGTCGTGTCACTGGTAGCAGTTTACTGGACCAATCAGTAGAGAGGTGGGCGTGTGGGCCCGCTTTGGGCTGCTTCGGACCACAGAGGAGGTGGTCTGAAAAAAGAGGCCGGGTTGGCGCGGAATGACGCTGTTAAGACCCGAGAAAGGCGGTGGAAAAGGGTCCGCAGGGGGCTAAAGTGAACCGAGCCGCACCGTGTTCTGTCGGTGGAAAAGCGGCATAACTGAATGTGTAAGGTAAGACAAGAGCAGATGCTGGAAGAATCAAGCTTCAATCAAAAGTCAATCAGAGTGGCTGGTATTGGAGGAGGTTTGGTCGACGGGAGCGTTGATGGTTGATTGTCTGCGCATGCTCCACTCGCTCCCCCCACTCAACTAAACCCCACTAGTACTAGATCCTGTCACCGTATAAAATACATATGCTCACCATAAAAACCCACGATGCAGTCTGTTCAAGGCAAACCGTGATAGAGCGAGGGGTTACTGTAGTCATAAACAGGTTTGAGTTTCCAAACATCATCTAATAAGGATTTAGGTAAAAGTCAGATGCTTGGAGGTAAAAACTGTTCATTATATACTATGAGCAAAAAAACAAGGCTTGGCACAGAATGATGGATCAATCTTTGTGGTTATTCTATCAGTAAGTGGAAGATTCTGAGAAGATAAATGGCGAGACATGTGAAAAACATGATTGTGATTGTCAAACACTGGTAAGTTGGATTAAAATCTAAGGCAGAGACAAATTGCCTGAATTCAGGTCATGACAAAAGGGGAGAATCTGTGGGAAACAGGCATAACGTTGGACACCAATGTTAGAAGCTAGTACTTTACACACAGCTGGGACTTTAGTCCCTTACAGGTGATTAACTCACACAACATTTCTTGTAAGAATAAACCTATTAGACAGTAGCACCCATTACGATAAATGGGACCAAGAAGCCTTTGGCATGTTCCCCCAACCCTCCTCATCCTTCTGCTTTCAAATATATGCACACAAACACATACACACACACACACAAGCAAACACACTCATGTCACCACCTCCAGCTTGCACCCTAATTGTACGCAGCCCCAAGAGTTTAATAAAGAACAAATTGCGGTTATTGGAGAACAAACAGCCCAGTACAGAGAAGAGAGAATAATCATTGCGGCAGTGAAGAGAAAGAAAGAGCATCAGACAATTTAATTAATATCCGTCAGTTTCAGGCTACAACAGGACCAGCAGATTATACACAGAGAACAAGCTCACTGATCTTAGATTTTACCTAAAATCTGTCTAATACAATTTCTAATCTATTACTGTCTCATTCTCCAACTCCTTTCTGTTTATTTTTTTTTTGTTCGTCGTGCTGCTGCACATGGCCCAGCCAGTGTGTCATGCTCCCATAATGCATTGTGGCAGCCTCAGCCAGATTTCTGTACAGAGGTATTGATTTTCTTCCCAGTTTCTTTTCCTTCAGTCCAACCCTTTATTTATCTTGCTAAGCCCCCGTCTTGTGAGAAGAAAACCCGTTTGCAGCTTGTGAGATGATGCAGTGAATTTAACATGAGACCCTCACCACATAACATGGATTTATTTTTTATTTATCTGTTATTTATCTGAAAGCCTGTTTAGAGTATAATGCTGCTCTGTGTGGGATGCATATGATGGTAAGTCTTTCTATTTACATGTATAAATGCTCTGTTCTCCACAGGCCACCTGACCCATTTTTCTCAGTAAATAACAATGTTCTGGCCAGTTACAGGCAGATAGAAAGATGAATGATGAACAGACAACATTCAGCCTGTCACAAGTCAGATCCTAATCCCGCCAGTCAACAGAGCAAGTCAGGGATGGATAAAAAAAGAGAGGAAGTTTATTTTCTGCTTTATTCCTCCTTCCTGTCAATAATAGAGTTTCTGACAAAGTAAGAAATGAGCTGTCATCCAATCATTGTACCAGAATACTTATGGGATTAGAATAATCTACACCCGGACTGCTGATGATGGAAAACAATCTAAAACACTTAAAGAAATGTAATTTTCTTTTTAAAGTAATACTATTATATGTTAATAAGTTAAGTCATCTTAACTTTGAAATCTCAATTAATCAGATTTTAACTTTCCATCAAAATAAAAGTCTCCATTCAACCATTTGGTCTACATGTTACAAACAGAGGACGTTGATCGTATCAGGTCATACCAGTGTTGGCAGGCAGATTTCTTTCCTTCAACAAGCGATTTAATCTTCTCAAAAGAACATGTACTAATCTTGATTCTTGCCAGACCCATCCACAATCACTAACCTTGTGGGTTGAGATTTGGAGTTTTCCAAACTCACAAAAATCTACCTTGTACTGCTCCAACTAAACCGTTCGACTCGGTCAAATCATGTTTGGACTAATCATGTGTTGGCATTGTGCTTTAGGGCGGGTGTTCAGGTGTGATTGGCAGCAAGTGTCCAGACAGGCAAAGAATAACAAACATGGCTGCACCGGTGGATGTATGCATAGAAGCAGCTATTGAATCTGTTTTAGGACTAGAGATGATTTCTAGGTTGAAAAATGAGCAAAGGGAAGAACTTTGTGTATTTCTTGATGGTAACCATGTGCGTGCTTTTCTCTGGATTTGCAAGAGCTTGATTTACTGTGATTGGTTAAAGACAAATCATGATAGGTGGACACTCGCTGGTGCATCCTCCAATCAGCTTAAAATATTTTACCAGATATCCCTCCCTTTTTCAGACACTTTCAGATGGAGCAATCCAAGATCATTGTGTAGCACTAACTGGACACGTGGGACTACACACAGGTCTGGAAGAGTCAGGTTACACAATCAGTCAAAAAAAGTTTGTACATTCAGTTAAATCATGTATTTGCTTTTCAGATGTTTCCCTGCCTCAACACAACTGATTTGGCTGACATATAGGCTTCTGGTGAACAGTAATCATGTGAATCAGGTGTGTTCAAACAAGGAAACATGTAAATCATGCAGGACAGTGGGTCCTGAGGACTGGGACTGAGAAACACTGTCTTACACAAAGATCTCCATTAATGCATAAATTAGCTTTGTTTTAGTAAATAGTTTAAAACAAAAACAGAATTTTGAAGTCTAGGTATCGTGGAAAAGCATGACGATACTCAGTAGCCTTTTGATAGTATCTCTTGATATTTACTTCAAATACAGACTATGCACAGCCAATTAAACCCAGAGCAGTTCACTCTTCTCATTCAGTGCTGGCTGGGTGGATGGAGACTGGCTGTAGAAATAACTCCCAAAAAACATCTCAAATGTCAATAAACATGAAAGAAACTGTGAAACGTATACGATGGTCCAGCAAATACCAAGGTGGAAAGAGTTAGCGTAATGTCAAATTCACTTGCAAAGTGTCAAACACAGATATAAACTAGGTAGACAAATTACTCAGATGCACATTTGCATAAATATTTTATGGCTCCCCATTGCCATGCTAAAAATAATAAATTCAGGACTCTATCGTATTGTAAAATTGCTAAGATATTTCAAAAAGACGAAATTAATAGAGAAAATATAGTTTCTCTTAGTTTGTTTATTTAGTACTTTTGTAAAAAAAAGTGAATTGAACGTTGGTTGAGAAACCCCATTTAACAGAAATGTATGGTTTATGGTATTATTTTCAGTTTTAAATGTTGTACATTATTGAACATGCCATACATTTCAAACATTGCTTGAATGCACCAGGCGCGCATGCAGCTTGCAGCTTAATACAGACAAGAATCTGTGACAAGGAAGAACAAGCCAAGTCTCTAATATGCAGGGAATATCACGACAAAGTTTCACAGAAAGCAGCTAAGGGTGGTCAGAAATGTTTCCAGATTTGTTGCCAGGCGCTTTAAAAAAAAGTCATCAAGGAGGTCTGGGAAGTCATAAGGAATAGCATCGAGTAACTGCAGTTAAATCCCAACCATTGAGCACATAGACCCGACAGACAGCACCAAAAGTATTTATTTATGTCCCCAAATTTGTCTGCTGCAGTGCTTTTTATGGCTGCACTGTTTACTCATGACGTCACGTTTTGGCCGTGTTGTTTCGGTGATTGAGGTCTTCTGGACGAAAACCGAAAATGCAATTTTGGGTCATTTTCAGCCGAAAACCTTTGGTGGCCGAATTTTCGGTGCANTCCTTAATATTAATATATAATTAATATATGTATGTCGCATTGTTGGAGCATATTACAGTAATGTTTATTTTTAGTCTTTTGGTGTCTATGAAACAATATTTACCAATAGTAGACAAAGGGGAGGGGTTGGCAAAAAAATATAGGAAACAGACTGCCATGTTAAAATATTGATTCAAAGAAACAATATCAACAGTGTATGCAAAAACCAGTACTTAGTATAAAGTTTCTATGCACAGAAGCTTGTGAGTAATGTCAGTTGTTGCAACTATTATCAAAAATCTTTGTGCAATACTAATAAAGACATAGACAGGAGGGTATTATTTATTCTTTTTTAAATGAAAAGGCCAAACCAACCCGGCACCAATTCTTGCAGATTGCTCCTGGTTGGAACATGCACATAAGAACTCAATGATTCCTCTATTGGTGGTGTAGACGTTGGAATTGTGTTGATTTGTGTAATGACATATAAGTACAAAACAGCTATAGAAACAGAGTGAATAAAGAGAGAAAGAAACAGTAAAACAGTGTGGTATGATAGAAGGGCAAGCAGAGCAAAGATAATTTGTGTGATGGTCGATGGCCCTTGTGTTCAATCCGTGTGCTGAATAAAAAGAAGCCCCCTTGTGTGTGTCTCTGTGTGGGTGTGCATTTGTGCACTTGTGTGCTCGTGCGTGTGTCTGCAGTATAGAGCTGGGGGGTCGACCCATTCTCAGCCTGGCTGGTGCTGAATGCAGAGCAGGCAGCATCAGGCAGAGGCAAATGACTACAAGGCCTCCTCAGTGACTGCAGCAAAGGCTGCACCTGGGGAATGGTTCTGCACAGCTGCAGCCACACATATCACCACATCACATCCTGAGATGTAACCCTGCAGAAAGGGCACAGATGTCTACCAGGTACAATCCCCAATGTGTTGATGTTCGGTACATTATCTGGCACACTAAACCTACAGCTCTACGCATTTTTCTTCTGCATTTCTGTTATACCTTCTCTAGTCACTTCATACAGACATGTTTTGTCATCAACACGTTTCTTAGCAATATTTTAACACTTTTAAAAAACAAGAATATGAAAATTACATAAAATAAATGCAAATACACAAGACTTTCAAATAATTTCCTAACTTTCAGTAGAGTTTTTGCTTTTTGAGCTATTTTCATAGAATCCTAATAAGTCAAAACTGAACCACAAATTTCCCAAATTCACATAAAAAACTGAAAAAAGAGATGTTACTTTTAAAACAAGAAGCACTGATCCTGCCTGGACGGTTACAGGAGTGAGGAGGGATATGAAATATCTGTCTTTAAAAATAAAGAAGCAAGAGAACACCAGGAGACACATGGATCATGGAAGTAAGGACAATGTTTTCTTTTTGTTTTCTGGCAGAATAAGACTGAACAAATTATCAACAATACTTATTTGTCTTACAAAAAGACACAATCTTGAAATAGGATATTGCCAAACACAAAAAAAATAAAATGAAACATTTTCATTGTTTTCACTTAAATTAAATCCTATTAATCTCATAACAAGCATTTAATGTGTCTAGAAATGTTATCAACATAAAACTGTTCTGGTTATAACTTTATTATAATAAAAACTGTTTTCCAGGTGTGTGACACCGTCCTGCTGCACATCGAGGAGTGTTTTGTCTTCACTCAGCATCTCGTCAGTGTGACCTGCTGCATGGAGAACTGTTTCTACAGCACAGTGGGACGTCTCCTGAGACACACTGGACACAACTGTGGAGGTTTATCCAGTACTGGACAATTAAAATGATCAAACATATTTAATGTTTATATTAAATATTACTTAACACAAAATGTAATGTTAATGCACAAAATGTGTCTGTTTGGCTGACTAGATTAAACTGTTCTGGTGATTATTTTTTATTTTACATTTGAATAAAGTCTTTGTTAAATATTTAACCAAAGCTGAAAATGTATTTTCTATACAGGGTTTACATTAACTCATCTTTATAAATGTTTTATTTACCGTCACTTAACTGGATTTATGCAGCTCCACCCAAAAAATATCTCACCAGCCGCCACTGGATTAAATCCATTCAGAGCTAAATCTGATCTGTTACCTTCCATTTAGTTTTCTTTTCTTTGGTTAAAAAAAACCCAACTTCTTTCAGAAAAAAAGAGAAGGTACATTTGCATGTTGCTTAATAAAAAACAGATAGATAATTAACAAAAACGATTAATGACAAATGATTACAGCCCCCCCAAAAGGTAGTTAGCACAATCATTTTTTTCTGACACTTCTGAGGGTTAAAAAAATAGTAAAATAAAATTACTCTGATTTATTACCAAAAAATCTAACAAATAAATATATTATTTTGCAGATCTACTTTGTTCATGTCACAATTTTACAGGCATGAATATGATCAACAATTCTCTTTTTATTCGGGTGAAACTGTTTGATGAGGAAAACAGATTCACTTTATCAATTGGTAAAGCAGCTAACTTAATATTTCCATAAACATTATAATGACGTCCACTGTATTAACTTCAAGTATCTCAGTATCTCTTCCAGTAATCTCAAGACATCGTGTCTTGAAATTGTCTTTCCCAACTATCAGTTTTCATTACCAGTTTATTTTTTATTCGTCAGAAGAACAAAGAATGTCACAGAAAGCATTATTATATTCAAAATGTTTTCATGTTTTCTTTTGAGCTAAAATGACCAATTTGCTCTGTTCAATATACCCAATTATTTGAAATGTCGGTGATGATCCTGTACAAGTGATAAATAATTAATCAAGTTTGAAAGTTTCACTTCATCAAAACGTCCTTGTTAATGATTCTTTGTAACAGTATACGTTTGTGTATTTCTGACTGTATAGTTTAAAAAATACATTAAAAAGCTGTGGGCAGCGTGGTGGTGCAGTTTGTAGCACTGTTGCCTTGCAGTGAGAAGGTCCTGGGTAAACTGGGCTGCATGGAGTTTGCATGTTCTTTGCATGTGTTGGTTTTCACAGTGGATTCCAGCTTCCTCCCACACACCACAAATATGCTCGGTTTTAATTGGCAGCTCTAGATTGTCCCTAGGTGTGTGCAAATGGTTGTCTGTCTATATGTGGCTCTGTGATGAACTGGTGACCTGTCCACGTATAGCCCCGCCCCTCGCCCAATGACCACTGACGAGAGACACCAGCACCGTGTGACCCTGAACAGCAATAACCAGGTAAAGATAATAACAGACTTTAAAAGGCCCCTTTAAAATTCTTTTGTTCATCTGCCTTGCAAAACCTCAAAACAAGTCGTGTCCATTGAGATTCAGGGTATATTAGTCTCGCCAGTGCAGAAGCTGCACCTTCCAGAGGGAAGAGCCTTGGTCAATTATTCATGTCTGAAACAGAAAAGCTACATTTCACAAAGTTTTTTTTTTTTGTTATATGTCAGTGTTGATAAAATTTTCAATAATTAAATTTTAAAGTGTTGTAGGTTGGTCTTTGGTTTGATGGGGTTGAGGCATCTTGTATTAAGCTGTCACTCACACACTCACACACACACACAGACACAAAGTGCACATAAAATGTGTATAGTGGAAGATGAGGGAAATGGACGGTGCATTGTAGGATGCGTGCACTGAGACGTGAATAAAGACCACTTGCTCATGGATTTGTAGGCTTCTGTCATCCATTATTTACCATGAAGGAAAGCAGTGGATTGGTGGC
Organism: Pachypanchax playfairii; assembly: GCA_006937955.1. Lineage (NCBI taxonomy): Eukaryota > Metazoa > Chordata > Actinopteri > Cyprinodontiformes > Aplocheilidae > Pachypanchax > Pachypanchax playfairii. Next base: position 621,861 of record SSNP01000199.1, on the reverse strand, counting down.
TGGATGATTTTTTCTGACAGCATAAAACTTTCTCCATAAAAATAATGAGTGAGAAGGGTTTACGACTGTTAAGAATTCAGAAGCTGTTGATTTTAAAACCTGCAGCCACACTGACTTATCAAAACATATTAACAGAAAAATCAATTCATGTGCAATTAAGAGATTTGTATAGATTTCAGTGTGGCCGTTCCTGAAACAGCCAAACACACAAAGGTGAAATGCCAACTGGCAAAAGTAGCTGCTAGCTACTTGCCCTCTTCCAAAAGCAAAATTACATTGGCACTAGTCTATTGAGTTTGCTAAATGCCCCACATAAAGTGAATTTCCCCCCAGGGGCTGGGAAACAATCACAGAGAAGAGTGTTCCATTTAAGCGATTTGAATGATCGGAGTGCTGCAGTGCATCCTATCAGCCAGAGAAATGGGTCAATACAGTGAGACTAAGTGACACGGCTGGCAGCTTGTGATCCCATGGAAGACCCTGCAGTGGAGGACGTGCAAGACCTCACCATCACTGAGTTGGACAGAAAATCATAAACACTCAGCATGTTTGTTTGCAGCCTGATTCTGACTTGTTCATATAAGGTTGGACTCAGACTAACACCTCTGTTAGTGACATGATAAATATCTACTCTGACTGCCTTTTTACCACAATGTTAACACAAAACGCCACAATTAATCAGAGAGCATTCCGCTACACACATGTCTGGCATGCGGTCCACAACCGGAGACAGTTTTAATACTTAAAACCTTTGTTAGGACATAATTAATCAAACTCCTCAAAAAGGCAAATACAATTCCAACAACTATTACTAGACCTCAGACACCTGCAAATACAATACGGTAGACGTTCTGAAAAAACACTATAGCAAGTCTTACTTTCAGCATTGATTGACATTGTGTCTTTCTCCCAGGACACAACAGTGATGTAGGCCTCCACTGAGGCGGGGATAATGCACTTGAAGACTGCCACATTGCCTCTCATGGCTTTCTGGTCCTCCACACGGACAGTGTACGGCTCTCGCAGGACTAGAAGAAGAAGACAGAAAGGTGTGTTTAAGCAGGGGAACAGCTGATATTCAGCACTCTGAAAAACAGAAATAAACTGACCAGCCTTGATGTGGACATCTTGGCTCCTGATTCTCCCTGAGGGGTTCTCTGCTGTGCAATAGTAGGTGTTGTCATGGATGAGTTTGCTGAAGCTGGAAGGGGGGATGTGGAAGATCTGAAGGGTGCCATTGGGGTGCACATGGCGTATCCCTGGCACATCATAGATCTCCTCGCCAGTGGCCAGGTACCAGCGCAGTGAGACAGGGGACACGCCTGCAGCGGGACAGGGCACTGATGTCCCTGTGGTGCTGGCAAACACTACCTCTTGCACAGATGCATTGACAAAATATAAGCTGGAACGTAGATCTTCACAGAAAACTGCAGGGAGAAAAATAAGAGTAAAATTGTGTTAGAAAAACAAAAAATTTAAAATGTCCTACTTTCCATTAAAGGCCAAGACTAAACAGTAATAAGTAAGTAAATGTTGTTATTTTGTTAATGAGTGTGTAACATGTGATACACATTGATAACTAATGTGCACTCCTGCATTTGATCTTATTTTACTCTTTGACTCCCCCCCCCACTGCAACAAAAGAACATTGCAAAAGGGTCCATCCTGTTAGCTATAAGGAGTGCTGCAGCAATTCAATTCAATGCAGTTCAGTTCAATAAAACTTTAAAAAGCCCCTTTATTGAGGGGTAATGAGGTGCTTGACGTCTGAGGTCTGCGCTCTCCGAATGTTTTTCTTGTTGGCGGCTTGTCACAGCAGGGCAAAGACACAAGTGCATCACTATTGTCTCAAAACAGCTCGAATTACAAAATTGTTATCGGGGTTACTTCAGACACTTTTTTAAAAAATCGTTACATTGTCACATTTACATCGAGGAAGCTTATGTTTGTCAGTATTTTCAACAAGATGTTGCATTTCTTCAGGAAGTCTTTAATGGAAACTATTTTCCGTTTTGAGCTAACAGAATCCGAGCAAGTTAAAGAAGCTGTATGAACTGATAAAGATTCTTCTGGAAACTGCTCTGGAGCCTCTTGAGCTGATTGTCCAAAGAGGGATGCTTTGTAAAGTGAAAAACATTATAGAGAACACAAAGTCTCCTCTTTTGCAACACAGTAGCTTAATAACAGAGTATCTTCCATCCTACCCGTCCGCACAATTATACAACCATATAGGTCGATTGTGAAAGCTCCAAAATACGACCTGTAAGAGCATTTTCGTTTGTGACAATCGACCTGTTTTTGACTGTTTTCCTGGTTTTGCAGACACTAATTACCAACGGCGCATGCGTGCACCTTCCTAAAGGGGCAAGACTTTTCTCTGTTCAGCCGAACAAAACAAAAATTCTGCAGCAATATGTGTCCTTTAATTACGTTTTTTCATTTTTAACGATTAGCTTTAAAATGTAAAGATACACATGGACACACTGTAAAGCCAAATATTTCACGTTAAAAAGCAGAACGGTTAACATTAGGGTTGCAGACTGGGGTCACATACGGAATATAGTGTAGTTTTTATGGATCACAAAATCAACCAATGCGGTCGTATTTAACGTGAGGTTGTGCTCCTCCGTTAGCAGCCTCTTCAGATCTGCTGCACCTCAGCTACAGCAGATTCTCCTTACACAAAAAATCAAAAGGGCCAGTGGAACTGATTTCAACCCTCTAGAAGTGTCTAGAAGAATCCACACCACAACGTTTCCAGTGTTTTAGGAGAGTTAATACATCAATACTAATTTAATGTTAAATACGGACCCATTAAAGTGTTAAATGTTTAGCACAGTGTTCAACACGCAGTGCAAACAAATCTTACATAGAATCATCAGCTCTCTGACCTTTACTCATTTAGAAACATAACATTATATTTTAAACTCTGGTTTACATTAAGTAACATTTTGTGGTTTTATTGCAGAAAACATTGTGGAAATTTATTTTGACCAAGCAAAATAAAAACAGACCATTCAAGGAAGTTTAAATAAAAAATTCTCTGAATGTATTTTTGTGTCATAGAGGCAGAATATAATATCAGTTTAATAAAGCATGAGTTCTACACAATGACTAAACATTGCACAATAAGTTAGGAATTTTTTTTTTTATTTTTTTATTATTTATTTGTCGTAACGATGCTTCTTAGCAAGAGATCTTTTACCACTGGAAAGCTCGTTTCTCTTTAGATGGAGCCAAATGTGGAAAATGCATTTGAGTGCTTTATTGGATGTACGTACAAAAACTTTTGAAAATTTTCCTGCCACTGCCAACCAGCTTATATTGTAGGTGCTGGTAGATGCTACAAGGGCTGACTCCAAACAATCCTGCAGCTTGCCCCATGTGCCTCATCCAGATCAGGAAAGCTTGGAGCAGAAACGTACTGATCACTGTAGCAGCGCCCCGCACAAAAGAGCAGTTAATCAGGTGTCAATCAGGCAGAGCTGGACAAGGCCCACACCATAGGGCAACCATATAGCTACAACAACAAGCTCTAAAAATAAATGAATAAAAGGAAAAGTGATGGTAATGAAAGAGTTATGTCCAAGAAACTTTGTTGTAACAGATAACAAGTAACCAAATGCAGTTTTCCTACTTTTTGCACCATGCGTGCTCCAATATGCAAATAATATTTCCTCATTAGATGCACTGTGATCTAAGTGAGAAGAATCATTAGGCAGTCTTGCAAAGCTGTTGCATAAGTAACTAGTATCTGTCACCTTCTATAAATATTTCAGGCATCTTAGCTGTGTACCACAGTCTCTACTCTGTGCTAACCTAGGATTCCCTCCTCTTCTCTCCAGCCTGCCTGTGCGACAGCTGCCAATCCCCCCTCCCTTGAGACCAAACATTTTAGCACTTCATAAATTCCTAATGAGCATTCTCAAGTCACCAGCCACTTCCATCCACTGGTCGTTCAACCTGTTATGACAAACAAACACTGTGGTGTACATATGTTTCCACACATTTGGATCTGGACTCACTTCACACATGCTGTACTCGGAAGGCCAGACCCGAAGGTGTTGAAAGAAGAATGGTAGTTGTTGAGTGTAGTTACTTATCCAAAAGATTTCAAGAAAAGAGAAGAAGCCGTGACTCAGCAGCAACTATGCTAAAATGCCTGTACATGCCTTCATGAAATGTTCCTGGGGATAATAAGCTGCTAAAATAATAAGGATACATTTATTGATGCCCTTGTGGAAACTATTTATCTAAATTTGAGCCATGCATAAGAAACAGTGGGCTGCTACTTCTACAGCACCCAGGGGGCAGTTTTGTTATTCAATTTTTTGCCAAAGGATCATTTAGCAAGTGGCCTGGTGGGACTTGGGATCAAACCACTCACCTTGTGATCAGTGTATGATCTCCTTCCCCATTAGGGCATGATTGCCTCAAGGATAACCAAATTACAATAAAATTACAAATTACTTGGCCACACTGAGCATAAATGACAACACAAATACAAGAAAGTAAAAGCAAATGAACCAGGTTCTATCTGTTATGATCCAGGGGAATCTCTGTGGTTAATTTATAGCCTAGTGATCACACAAAGTAAAACACTTGTCATGGATTTTCTCAAGTAAGGAAATCTACAATCAAGCTGATAGTAAAATCACAGCATCTGTTATAAACAACCAGGGGGGGTATTTATGACTTTTTCAGCACACTGTAGTCAGTTGGGAGAATTGACTTGCACCATCTGCATACAATTTAGATAATGAGCTACTAAAAAGTCATTACGTCTTTATGTTACCAGTTGAACGCTAACTCTGAAGTCTCTATTTATAATGTGAATAAACTAAATAAAATCAACTCTATAGAGTGCAGTATATAACCTAAAAGCAGAATGTGAAGAAGCAGAACTGTTATGAGTATTACTTATTGATTTATGACTAACTAGGTGTCATGTTTATAGTAGGCAGAAAGAAAGTAAAAGTAATCTCTGGGATAAAACATGAAAAGTTATTGCTGAACAAATAGGCTGTTATGGCTCCTTCAAGCCTGTGCACAGTGGACACAAGACATGTTTTGGTTTCCTTTTAGGACGAAGCAAGGCACCAGATTTCAGAACCAAAACCTAAGTAAGAGATGTAATATTACATGATCAGCTACTGTTCTAATCATCATGATAGTCAACATGACAACAACTGGTCATCAAGCAGCGTACGGTTGTGGCTCATTTTAAGAGTGACTGAGTGATAAGAAGAATGGAAGTCTTTTAACTGTTTATTTTTTTCTGAGAAAATGATCTGCATGGACTCATAAAAAATGAAGGATCCAACCACATCCACAACTACTATTGGCCCTTTATGAGTGGCTGAGACTGATGGAAGCAAAACCCTCCCAAGTCCCAACAGTTCGAACAGATAAAGTGGAAGAGCATTTATATTTCAGTGCAGGGTCAAGAATTGGTTGGAAAAAGGAGAAAAGCAAGATAGCACTCAGAATGTGAAGTCCAGCTCACAGTTAGCAAAGAAAGACTGAAGGAGATAATGATTATTTAATGGTGCATATACCACTTACATGTCTCCTAAAATTCTTCACTGAAAATTCATTCATTCATCTTCTATGACCTACTTGTTCCTGTTCAGCGTCATTGAGAGCTGGTGTCTATCTCCAGCAGTCATTGGGTGAAAGGTGGGGTCACGCCCTGGACAGGTCACCGGTTCATCACAGGGTCACAAAGAGATGGACAACCATTTACAAATACACTCACACATAGGGCCAATTTAGAGTTGCCAGTTAACGTCTCATGCAAATTTTTTGGAGAACAACCAGAAAACCCATGTATGCATGGAAAACATTCTAACTCTATGTAGAAAGATCCTGACTTGGTTTCAAACCTAGGACCTTCAAGGCAACAGTGCTACAAACTGCGCTACTGTGCAGCTTCTCTAAGAGTTATGCTGCAGAAATTGTACAACTGTTTTTTGGTATTATTTATGCATTTTTATTTTTATTCACTGTTTTAATTACTTGTGTTGATCTCTGTAAGGTGACCTTGAGTGTCAAGAAAGGCGCTTAGAAATAAAATGTATTATTATTATTATCATTATTATCAAGAGTGTTTACATGCACTGCTTTAAAACTATGTTCTCATTAATGGCGGGTATTGAAAAAAGATGAAGCACAAACATGTGCATGCCTCAGATACAGTCTGCAAAGGTATATTTCATAACTCAAGGAATCATAATTTTGAGGATTAATAAATAATTTGGACCACAGGGGGAAAGAAAATGTTAAAAGTGGCAAAATGTTAAAAGATTCATGTTAAATCTGTCAATAGCTGGTCAGCATTGCGCTTGGCTAACAGACAAAAACTACAGTCTGCAACACTTTTTGCTGATAGTGTTCCTTTGACAAATGTTACTATAAAATAAGTAATTTTGTCAAATCGTTGCCCATTTAATAGAAAAAGGATTTTTTCTAAATGTTTTATTTATTAATTTCTGTCAATCCAGCTATTAAACTGTACAAATCCTTAAATGTATTCTATTTGTGCTGTTTGATGAAACTCCGTTTTATGCCCATCGTGCTCCATCTATCATGTCAGTCTGAGTCAGAGTCCTATTGTCACAATTAACACAAAAATAATGTTCTATTGTTAAATTATAAATCTCACATGTGTATAACTGATGGGCTCATTTTTTGTGTTGCTTATCTTAGCAATCCTGAGAGGAACAGTGGGGAAGTGGTCCTGGTGGGTTGGAGGAGCAGGTCTCCTCTATTTGCTACACCCATTAATTCTTGAAACAGTCCCACATGTCAGCACCTATTGGTCGTAGGTCCCAATGAAATCCTCTAAATGTGGATTGCAGATGATTCCTTGCCCAGTCCTCCCTTTGTGAAGCCTTTGCAACAACATTTAGAGCTCAAGGGCAACAGACTTGTTTCAGCCAAGGAGAGTACATTTGGTGTGTGTGTGTGTGTGGGGGGGGGGGTAGAGATATAATGTCTGCAAGCCCATGAATATAGATGTTTGCACACAATATGCAGGCTAGATGTCAGCACAGTAAATACAGGCACAAATCTTACAGATTTTACCTGACAAGATCTAATTGTGACTTGCCAACCAAACTGTCTCTATGTACTAGTGAAGTTTTTCTACAACTAAATGAGATACAGTATTCTCCAGCATGTACACAGCCATCTTTGTTGTTACTGACAACTTGGAATTGATTCAAACTCAGTTGGTAAGGCAAGCAAGTGTTGAAGCTGTTTTCCCAATTCTCTTGTGTATCTCTTTGTCCAGGGAGAGATTGATAACTAAAGTGAAGTTAAGGTAAGTGAAGTAATGAAGGTCAGTTGTTGATAGTGAAGACTTGGTAGTGATGTTTATGTATCTTGTCTCAGAATATTTGTCATCTTCAGGCCAACTAGTCAGTCCAAAATTACCATCAAAGTCCATCAATGACTGTAAATTCCTGCTGAGTGAATCATAAATATTTAATCCGTAACAAGAAACATGTCTCTAATGAGGGCTTCATGTACCTTTATCGTGGCACTAAGGAGTTGAAAAGACCGCCATTTGGTCTTGTCTTTGGTCTTTTTCGCAGGTAGATTAGAAGAGAAAAGACTGTGTCTACTGTAGATCTAAACATGGAAACTATACTGATATTCCAGGTAGACATCTGCTAGCAGAAGCTGGCAGACCAAGTTGACAGTTGTGAAAACAGTCATTCCTCTCACCCCTGTTCTTATAGAGGGATCTTGGTTGTCCCTCATGTCCTGTAGTATGACACCTTCTTGCCAGTACTACTAAACTGATGTCATGCATTGAGTGCAGGAGTGTAGTCTTGCAATGCTTAATCAGATATGGGGGAACTGCATTGCTGCCTAGTGTCTCTCCTGAGCCCAGGCTCTCATTAGCTTCTTTGACTACCTTGATGGTGGGATCTTTGTCTGGCTCTTCTATGGTCAGCATACATTCAAAATCCTCAAGAGCAGACATCTGAGTAGTGTTTCAACCATCTCTCCACCTGCTGGTTAGTCAGTGTTTATTTCCCCCGTGGGTGACCTGAGGGGAGCTGCTTTGCTCTGAGTAGGTCATAATGCCTTCTTAATGCCATTGTACATTGCCTTGATGTTTCCTGTTATGGAGGCTGTCTGGATGCTCGCACTCAGCTCAAGCTGGTACTCAAGTAGTTTCCTGTGCTCTCAGCTGCTGTCCTAAGATTTTGTAGGTTCTTTGCATTATATAACAGGTTTTCTGCAAATGTAGAATTGATTATTGTTTTAGGAGTCATTTTTGTTGACTTGGCTTCAAACCAGACACATTACTTCAATTTTGTCAGTGCGTCAGTCATTATCTACTGTAAACCTCCTTATTCCTGTTCAGGCAGTGAGCTGGTGCCTATCTCTAGTGGCCATTGCGCAAGAGGCGGGGTTACACCTGAACAGGTCGCCAGTCCTTCACAGGACCACATATAGACAGACAAACCACTCACACCTAGGAACAATTTAGATTTGCCAATTAACCTTTTTTCTGGTCTTTTAGTCTGTGAGAAGAAGCTGGAGTCCTTGGGGAAAACCCATAAATGCAAAGGGAGAATATGTGAACTTTATACAGAAAGGTCCTTGCCCAACGTTGAACCCAGGACCTTCAATCTGCAAGGGAACAGTGCTATCAACTGCACCACCATGCAGCCCACTTGAATTTTGGCTCCCGGACAAAACGCCATAGCTGTATGGTGCATTTCATCACACAAGGTTCCCCACTTCTCTGTGGTAGTCTCCTGGTTGTGGAGTACCAAACTCCTCTTTAAAGGTCACTGTAATTTGCCCCACGAGGTCTATGTAAGATTTCCCTGTTTCTTTATACAGTGAAAATACTTCCAGCACACAAAGGAGTGGGCTGTGTCACAATCTGTGCTGAGGTAAGAGCATTTAGGGAGAACATTCTTAATAAAGACATGTCTAACCATGAACAGGTCTAATTAGTACCAGTGCCTTGAGTGTGGATATATGTTGGAGCTTGGTTTGGAAAAAGTTGTATGTTGTGTTATTTTCTCCTCCTTTTCTATCTTTCCCCCCATGCTCTGGCAGATCTGGGCTGGATTTGATGTTCAGACTGATCCCACACTGACCTATAGGCACATGTCTAGTTGAAAGACTTTACCACAGTGCCATCTAAAAAGAAATAAGAAATCACAGGGTGTCACTGATCTCACATTGTGCCATAAATGCTGTATCACCTGGATCCCCACGGTAGGTGATCTAAATTCATACATTATGCTCCCCACCCTATGATGGCAGAAGTAACACCAATGTGTCACTCATTAACATAGACAAGATTACTTCATTCAGCATCATTTGACAGGTACAATATGGTAGTCTTTGATAATGCAGAATCAAGATTCTATGCTTTTCAGGCTCAGATTCTGGCTTATACCAATTGAATGGAATGACATGAGTAATTGTTAAGTGTTCAAAACCTGTGTCAGGATGTCAGGTGCAGATGACATGGTTTTGTAATGTTTGACACACAGTATAATGATCTTTCCTGAGTATGGTCTGTCTTGGTATATCCAGGAACCTACATAACTTGTGTGGACACCCCTGTGTACACACTGGTTTCAACACTGGGCCACTGAGACATGATAAATGCACAATACATCCACCCGTATCTGATGGAGTTTGACAGAGGCCACATTGTGGGTTTAAATGAAACTTCTACCAAATTTCATCAAATACAGGTAATGATGTTGAATTTGTCTTTGAGGGACACATTGTGTCTGGTGGCCTTTATTCACTTCTCTGACTGACTGTTGGATGATCTGGAAACTGTCTGATAACTCTATTGCTCCACTTGTGATGCCACTATACTCCTCTGGTGTGTGTTCTAGACGAGTCAGAATAAACAAGAATTATTTCAGTTTTAGTCTGTGTGGGCGAAACTTTGAACTAGTTCTGGTGAAAGATAAACTTAAACAATATTTTGTTGCAGTATGACCTATGATACACCAAGCTGACAGCACCAATCAGCAGTTGTTTCTAAATCATTGTGGTAAATTATTTTAAATAATGCCAGATCAATACACATCCCACTTGCATGCAACATAAACAAGCATGCATTGGCTTGTGCATTAGCTCACTAACATATTCAGCGCTCTTATCTTGTGTTTATCTCAACGAGTTGTGGTATTTAGTAGTTTAGTTAGATAGGGCATATAATTCTTGTTAAAATATAAGCAAACATATTTTATCTTTAATTATTTTATTTTACATTTTTGTGGTTGACTGCTCAACTGTCTGGCCAAACAACTTCCTTTCGCTTTTGAGCACAGTGAATATCTTCTCCACCCAGGGCTCTTGTATTTAAATAAAGGTCTGTTTGGCTCTCAGTATGGCCCTCACCAGGTTAGAGATTGTTGTATCCTACACTGTGTACCAGGGCATCAAAACATTAGGTCATCTCCACTGGGGTAAAATGTAGCGTTAAGCTACATTGACAGCTCATGGGAGTCAATGGAGGTAATTAAGGCAGAACACCAAAGAAACTGCTTAGGAGTGGAGTGAGAGGGCTGGGGGAAGGGAAAAGGTCGATTGACAGGGTGGGGTGGAGGATGGGATGGCCTCATGATGACATCCCCACAACCTGCAACCCCTCCTCTGTTGCCCCAGGGGCTTTCACAATAAGTGGTTAAAAGAAGTGCTACGCTTGAGAAGAGATGCACATACAAAAGAACAAAGTCCCCTCACTCTACCAAATCACCAGCGCCCAATTTGCTCTCATGAATAATGTTGAGCTCTGCATTCAGTGCCATGCAGTCATCATGTAAAATCAATAATATCCCCCTCTGATGTCAACTCTCTGGAGGGCAAATGAAGAGTCACTTTGGGGTGGGTTTGTTGATGCATGTGAATGCTCATTTACATAAAAGCAAACAGAAGGCAGAGGAGTTCACACCCACAGATTACATAAAAGACTTTGATAGTAATATCACCAAAATGAAAATGTACAAATCTGACAATTTGTAGTGGAAGAGGGATGAAATAAAATACAGAGGTTGTGATGAAGAAAAAGACAAACTCCTTTGAGTCAGAAAACATGTTCTTTGTTTTAGGTCTGGAAATTATGACTCGATAACAAAAATCTACAGCACAACGCTTTTGATGAAATGCTTTACTTAACCCCACATTTACACACAGTGGTCCCCAAGTAATGAAAAAATAAGCAAAAACAAGTATTAATGTATCACAACAGGATTACTTTCCATTATCGCTGCACCTTTATCCACTTTAACTGCATGACAACTATTTAGCATCTCACTGAAAGGGATTAATTTTGATGTGCATTGCAGCCTTTTTTATTTGGTGAAAGTTTGGTGCTTTTTGGACTTGTTTAAAAATATTTAATTTCCCTGGATTATTATACATATATTGCACAGTGTGTCCTGGGGGTGCTGTTCAATCAGGGCTTACTGCAATGAGGGGCCCTCAAATAGCCCATGTTACATTTTTAAAGGTACAGTGTGTAAGAATTAGACCTTGTCATCAAATCCAAGTCCTGCAGTTCATGTAGAAAAAAACCATCTGCTCTCAGCCACTCGACCCCCCCTCCACGATTTTTCTGTTGAGTTGCCAGTTCCAATGTTGATCCTCATTTAGTTTCTCTTGTCTTTGTTCAATTTTTGTGCCTGAAGGCCAATTTGTTCAACGCTGAGTTTTTCTAAGTGTGTTTGAACGCCCCATCACATGCAGCTCGGCTGCTCAGTTGAAAGAATGCCCTGGTTTCTCACGCCGGGCTCACACTGCATCCGGATCCGGTCCGGTGCGGACCCCGCAGGTATTCCGTTAGATTAAAATCCCTTTTGAAGGCTCACAGTAGCTCCGTGCGGTGCTGGTCCGGTTACGGGGGCTGTACGGCACTACGGAAAGAATCCGCAAGGATCAATTTTTTCCGGACGCCGGAGTCACTCCGCGTCAAGTTTGATGAAATCTGACGAACTATACAGGAAGTGTGGCTTGAATATCCGGTGTTTTTTCAAAATAAACGAGTGTACGAACAATTGTAACTTGACTCTTCTTTTTAAACAGCACACGCGCTAATAGGAAATGTAAACATTACATCACACCCGGTGACACAGGGTCCCGAAAGCCTGCAGCACAACACATTTTCACACATTTGCTAAATAATGGACGTGTTCTCGTGTGAAGTCCCGACAAAACGATAACCCACGTGAACTTCTGTTCTCGCGGGTGACGTTTTACGCACCCAGCACCGGAGCTGGCCGCACTGCCTATCTGGAGCAGATGTGAGTGGTAGCTTGCGGAAAAACTGCACCGAAGCCGGACCGAAGCCGTTCCGTAGGCAGTGTGAGCCCGGCGTTACTTTTTGCAGCTGGTCGTTGTGGAATTACAGCTGCTTGTGTTGAAGACTTGGCGACCTTGCAGACTCACATGTGATTCATTATGGAACCAGGAAGTCTGGACAAGTAAATAATGATTCCGGTCCGGACCACCGTTTTTAAAGTGACAGAAACTAGAGACCACCCAGCCGGCTGAAATTGAGCTCTGTTACAATCTGACTTTATTTTCAACATCGGTGGAACATTAGACTGATGTGTGAGTATTTTACCGTAAAATTCTTACATGTACTACCTTTAAAATGTCCAACTGATTAATACTGAATTGAATTGAATAATCCTTTAATTGTCCCACAGGGGGAAATTGCAATGGGAGATACAGAAACTTTAACCCTTATCTTAAACTCGTTCATGGAGTGGAGGTGATCACTTACTGCATACAGAAGATTTCTTCGTTGAAGTTGTTGTAGGCTACAGCAACGAGCTGCTTGTTGTCTATTGATATTCTGTAAAATAATATATTTTCGTCCAGCCAGGTGTGGTAATTACAGCCAAAGATATGATGTAAATTTAGTGCAGCAGGCGTACATGTGATTTCCCCAAACAAAGGGAGCTGCAGCCAGGTATACTTGGAACTACTCACAGTGCTCGTCTTTATGATGTGGACAATTCGGCACACATGGATGCGCTTAAGAGTGTTTTGGTTTGTGTTTTGGTCAGGAGGAAATCACATGTTCTTACACTGCCATTCACGTGAGATACTTCATCAATGTTTGCGTTTTCAGCATTCCCCCGTTTCCCCACCGCCTCACACCCTTCCTTATACGGACACATTCTGGAAGGTTGTTATCAGACTGACCCCGGGCTCACACTGCCTACGGAACGGCTTCGGTCCGGATTCAGTGCGGTTTTTCCACAAGCTACCACTCACATCTGCTCCAGATAGGGAGTGCGGCCAGCTCCGGTGCTGGGTGTGGAAACGGCACTCGCGAGAACAGAAGTTCACGTGGGTTATCGTTTTGTCGGGACTTCACGCTGGAACACGTCCATTATTTAGGAAGTTCCTAGTAAACAATAGCTGTATTCGGTTGTGTGGACTATATGACTGCTTTCTCTTGTTTGTGTGATGTAATGTTTACATTTCCTATTAGCACGCCTGTCTGAAAGGGGCTCAAGTGTACTGGTAGAAGCCAGTAAGATGACTTGTAGGATTTCGATCAATGGAAAGTCTTCAAACTTGTGATTAGTGATTCAGTACAAAGATTTGAATCATTAAACCTGGTGAGTGAGGAACAGATTAACTTTAGTGGGCAACTGCCCACTAATCCGATCACCCCATAAATCCTGAACAGAAAATAAGGCAGTTACAGGCCTGGGCAGGAGAGAGAGGATTCAAATGTGTGAAAGAGTAGAAAATTAATTAACTGCTATATGTTGTGCTTTCAGTGTCAGACGGTGGTCTGGCAGATGTACGACAGCAGGTTTCAGGTGATCAACCTTCTTGTTCTGTCAGAAACTGATAAGTCACTTTTGTAATCTCTATTATATTCAAATTAATTTATTATGTCTTATGCATATGTATCTGCCTGTTTTTTAACAAATAACTCTGATATATGATGCAGCAGTTGCAGCTCTCAGGAGCATCCACACAGTTTTGCACAAAGAAAATGTTCAACAATGCTTGAAAGGAAAACTGGGCCACCAAACTGTGTCTGGTCCTGTTGGAAGTGGAGGGCAGTGGAAAACATACTTTCTTTACCTGGTTATGTTCTCCACTGAGGAGGCAGAGCCTGAGGACTAATAGAGATCATCACAGAGATTCAAATATTCCTTGGCCTCAATGCACCACAGGTGGATGAGATTCAACCTGCCACAATGATACCCATGGATGTTATGTCATGAAAGACACACCTACTCAATGTTGCATGGAAGACCAGTAAAACTCCTGTTCAATTCAATTCAGTTTTATTTACATAACAAGTGCTAATTTAAGGCACATCAACAGTCCAGTTTCAAAGTTACCTTCATGAAAACATTCCAGTCAATTGTAATCAGCTTCAGTAAATTATAAAAAGCCAGTTAATGAAAACGTCCTGCCTAAGGAACCAGTCACTTAGGTTGAATCATCAACTCAATACAATTCCCCATCCTGACCAGCTCAGATTGCATATACATGAATACTATATACATATAGTTTATACCTGTATAGTCATACTGTGATATGGAAACAGTATTTAAAATCTAATTATTTAATCTTCTACAAGGCTGCACTTTAACTCAGTCTGATAGCTACACTGAAACCTGCAATAACAAGAAAATGTTGGTTGTCTAACTGCACTCAGTCTCTACACAAAGAGGAACAGGAGCTTTTATTTACCCTAATCAAGGCATGGCATGCCAGTGTCCTTCCTGTCCACAGCTACTTGTCATTGTACCCTTATGTTTTACACTGTCTTGTACCGGCACTATATACTGTTAGCTTTGTGACGGCGGATTTGTAAACACAGCCAGGCAGTAAAAAAAATGTGGCAATGTATGCAGACCATTTAGAGTCTGGGATTAATCAAATTGTAATGTAATCATCTGATCAAACAGCAATTAGCATAATCACTTCTGGGGAAGGTCTGATAGAGTAGAGACTGGAGCGGAATGAGCTAGGGGCTAACAACATTTTAATGAAACATTCACCAGAATGTTTGAAAATGTTCCACATATCAGGCTGCAGGAACAAAGCTGGATTTTGAATGCTAATCAGGGGGGTTTGGTTCTGCCTTATGCACACTTTCAGAGTTGAGTCAGTGGGGAGGAAACTGAGGGTGGGGTCATTATTTGATAATCTTTTACAGTGAAGAATTCAGTATCGTGCGCTATAGATGAACAAAAAAGGTGTATAGTAAATTTAATTTCAAATAATGTATTATCATTTGATTCAGTTTTTATATAGAGTTATTCACAATAATCCTAATCTCAAATTACATAAAAAAATCAGCAAATCAATTTCAAGTTCAAACAATTGTAGATTTAAAGCAAGTTGTATCCAATCAGTTCAGTCCACTTGTAATATGATCAAACTCAAGGTATTTATAAAATATTAATTAGTAAAATTCTGCCTACCCAGTCAGCACATCTACATAGTTAAGATATTGTAATTATATCTTAAAAAAGGAGGCATGACATTTCATTCAGAGTGAGGCTGTTTTTGAGAAGTCAGGTACTGCTGTTTTGCCAGTATCCTCCTCCCTCTATGCAAACTTCCTGTCAGCTGCATTTACAGACGTTCTTCATACCAGTGTTAATTTTGGCAAGAAATTTTAATTTAGTTTTAGTCATAGTCTTTTGACTAAAATTCTTTTCAATTTTAGTCACAATTTTAGTCACTAAACTATTTTTAATTTTAGTCTAATTTTAGTCGACAAAAATATGTGGCAGTTTTAGTCGACTAAAATCAATTGTAGATTTAGTGGACTAAAATAAGTCTGTTTTCTGAAGTATTAATTTAACAACTGCAATATAGTTTAGACATTTTCTTACCATTCCACACTTCATCTGGCGTTTTCCTGGGAGAATCTCAAACAATTACGGAAGCCTCTGCTCACCGCTCAATAAGCCGAGCTCTGATTGGCCCCAGCTGTTAGCTTTTTGACCGATTCCTCTCTGCATCTTTCTTTTCCTCTGATTGGATTTCGTCGCTGTCTATTTTCGTCTCGTCTTTTATTTGTCAACGAAAATCAACATAATTTTAGTCATAATAATCGTCTCAAATAGGGCCGTCGATTTTAGTTTTTGTTTCGTTTTCGTCCGCAAAAATATATACGTGACTAAAATTATGACGAAATATTTTAGCCAACAAAATGAACACCGCTTCATACCCCCTATACAATCTTAATTGCATCTGTAGCCCTATTTCAACTGTTCTCGCACTCTCCTCTTAATATGGACAAATAGGTATGCTGGGGATCATTGTTTATTAGACATTCACGCAATTTACAACTGCTTTTGTCACATTTTAACACCCCAACCAATGTAAAACATCATACAAAAGTTCAGCCAAGCCACTAATAATAAGCTTATTTTATTTGTTTATAATACATCTGTTAAGGTCTCATTTACTTCACTTTACTGAATATTTAAGTTAAAACACTGATTTGAATCTCACCTCCAACGCTAACACAAATATAGATATTATCTTTATGTTTTTCACATCAACACAGTTAATTTGAAATTTTAAAACTCACCGAAAGCGGCAATATTACAAATTATCAGAAAAATTTCAATTTTGTAATTTAGCTGAACAGATTTTATATTTTCAAGCCAAAACTTTGAGACTGTGAGTGATCTGAATTCAGTATGTTCTTCTTTAAATGTCTAAGTGAAACACGGATTCCCTGTTAGTAAAGAATACACAAAGCAAACAGGACTGAAAACCACAACTTTGGCTGAGATGAATGAGTGAACAAAGATTCACAGTTTCATCTGGTCAACAGCTTGTCAGTGGAGAAGAAGGAGAAAATAATGAAGAAAACTGCAGAATCATGGATTGTAAAACCACAACCCTCCAAAGACCCAGAATAAAAGCCCAGTTAAGTGAAACGAGAGTTACGTATGTAACTACGGTTCCATGAATTCTGGATGACCGCCAGAGGGGCGGTGCTTAGCACAGAGGATCTAGGTGCTAAGCACCGCCCCTCTGGCGGTCAGAAGGAATGAAATAGAACTGGACTTTTTAAAACTCTGAACTGGTTATGTACCTCTGAGATCTCACTGAAGCCTGTCATTCCATGACAGACTGTAGTTCAGATGTGGCTCTTTAATAACTTCTACAGCAGTGGTGTTGAAATTATTGATAACTCTCAAAGACCACTATGCACAGGGGTGCACATAAGTGGTCCACAGGTGCGCATGCATACTCAAAATATGAAAAGCGCGACAAATGAAAATTTGAAACGTGCATTTGTTGCGTGAATTTTTACGTTAATCAGAGGCGGGGTTCATTATTAAATCAATGAAGAGTCCCACTGACTTCCTTTGTTTGTTTAGTTTGGTTGTGATGTTTCTCAGCCTGAGCACCGAGGTGACAGCTGATCAGCTGATCTCTCCCGTCGCTGCGCAGCTCTGCATGCCCGTTCTTTCCCAAAAACTCAGTGCTAGTCTGCATTTCAACATGGACAACAATATTGTTAAACACCCCCACCCACTCTGACAATGCCAGCAAGCCCCACCCCACTCTGAAGGTTGACACAGCGAGAAACATCTAGGACTAACAAAGAACCCTAGGTTCTCCCCTGAGAACCAGACCAGAAATATTATGTGTGACTGAATTACCTATTCAGTATGTCGTCTGCGTCACCCTCAAAAAACACTAAATATACAACAAAAAAACAAAACAAAAACAAAAATACTTTATTAATCCCCGAAGGGAAATTCAAGTGTTGTTGTAGCTCAGTTATTCTTCAGGGAGCCATAGAGGGTTCTAGGTGTGGACAGGAAGGATCTCCTGTAGAGGGTTCTAGCTGTGGACAGGAAGGATGTCCTGTAGAGGGTTCTAGGTGTGGACAGGAAGGATCTCCTGTAGAGGGTTCTAGCTGTGGACAGGAAGGATCTCCTGTAGAGGGTTCTAGCTGTGGACAGGAAGGATGTCCTGTAGAGGGTTCTAGGTGTGGACAGGAAGGATCTCCTGTAGAGGGTTCTAGGTGTGGACAGGAAGGATCTCCTGTAACTGCCTGTGCTGCAGCGGATTATGAAGAATCTTCTGACTGAAGACACTCTGTTGTTGAGTTACTGTGTTCTGAAGAGGATGATGAGGGTTCTCCATCATGTTCTTCATCCTCCTTTGGACAATCAACTCAAGAGACTCCAGTTCAGTCTCCAGGACAGAATCAGTCCTCCTTATCAAGCTGTTCAACCTCTTCATGTCACTTCTTCTGATGCTCCGCCCCCAACAGGTGACTACAGATGTGATCAGCTGACAAACTCCTCTTCTTTTTTCGCTCCTCTTCAAATCTCTGTCTGTCCGTATTGTTTGAAAGCCAGACAGAGACACACTGGAGTCCAGGATATGTCCCTTTAGCCATGTCTCAGTGAAACACATGATGCTGCATTTCAACAGAGTTTCAAGTTCATCCATTTTGTTAGCAAAGAGATCTCACATTTGTCAACATGACTGATGGAAGTGAAGGTTTAAACTTCCTCTTTCTCTCTCTTCACTCTGCTCCTGCTCTGCATCCATGTCTTCTTCTTTTGAGCTCATCAGGGATCCAGAGTTTCAATTTGAGGATTATTTCAGCCTTAGAAATGTCAGTTAGCTGCTCTTTCTTGTAAACAAGTCTCTTGTTGCCATGGTTACGCATCATAACAAGTGGCAAAAAAGTGACAAATCAAGCAAAAAACTCAATCAGCACAGCATCCAAATCAGAAGAAAAGCATCCAGAAAACACCTCCAGAAGAAAAAACCATCAAGAAATACTCAAAAAGAATAAAAAAATGCTAGCAAATGCTAGCTAAGTCACAGAGCTACTCCAACAAGCTGCCACCAGTTATAGCGCTATTCCGGAATTAATTAATATACTATTTGGATATTATTAATATACCATTATATTATTATTTAATATAGTTACACAGTTATAATATCCTATTCAAACAAACAAGATTTTTATCACGTGAACAATCAGAGCACATTTTTAACTTCTAGACTGATTAATTATTATTTATTACACTGGAATGAGTCATTCTGGTAGGAAAGACAGAATAAGATGTTTAATTAACCGGTAAAACAAATTTTAAAAACTTTTTATCGGATTTGTGAACTAGTGGCAAGCAAGTGTAAAACTAAAATTGTATTATTTATTATTACCATCGATTACCTTCCAAATTGCTGAAAGAATGTGGTTGAGGCGTTATAAACTTCTAAATATTTATAATCTTTACTTCAAATTTTACATAAATAGATTATTTTAAACAAAAGTTGTTTTCCTTGGATGGCAAGAATTTAATAAATACTTATTTGGTGAAATAAAAAAAAAAATTATAAACTAGGAAAATTATTCCCATTGAATTACTGTAAAATATCCACAGTGTATCATAAATATTTATCCAGCTCAAAATATTTGTAAAACTAAGTAATCATGTGCTTTAAATTAATAATAATTTAGTGTTTGTGTTTCCTCTTATGGATTTAAACGACATGTTTGTCTGTAAACTTCCTTGACCCTCACAACCTTTGTGTAGCATTTGTGTTGCATAAAAAGTCCCAAAAGGAGATAATTTAGCCTTTGACAAGTTTAATTTAAAACTAAAACACGTTCCTAACATGTGAGATCTCTGATTCTTCTCGATTTTAATACCAACTAAGTACATCAACATATCTTAATTTTACATACTTCTACAAATTTGCAATCAAAATCTTCAAATCAAAAATATTGAAAAATTGTCTTTCATCTGTCATCAGGCTTCATTTTGTGTCAAGTACATTTTTATAGGAAGAACAATAGAAAACATTGAGGAAAGTTGCCAAGGTCTGTTACTGAGCTCAACTTATTTACAGAGCTTATCTGCTTGACCATGGAGTTAACCTACTGCTCTAGTTTCAGCCAAAAGTCCTCAGAGCCAAATAACACCACTGATTGTTAGGTCACTATTATATCTAACACAAATTTACTTTAATACCGTCTTTACTGATCAATATACATATATGATAATAACTTGTTCCACATTTAATAAAGTCAAAGTGACAAATTTCAAAAAAATGTTTTTGATCATACTGTTATGGGCTGTTGTGAAGCAAGAGGCAGAAAAGCCTAAATCTTTGTCAGAACCTTCTATTTATGGTGGAAGTTTAGTTGCAGCTCTGCAGGTATAAATAATGTAGCAATAATGTCTGCATGTGACAGCCAGATTCTCAAAAGTATCTGTAAAATATGTGCAAATGGAAAGTTTCTTAATGTCTACAATATCACCCTCTACAGCGATTGTTGGGTATTTGCCAATATCTACCAATATTGTTGCCATTTCATTTTACGTTATCTTTTAATGTTCACACCAAGAAAAAAAGCAAAGAAAAGTTTTCTTCTTTGCATTTTTTGTTCATTTGGGGGAGAAAAATGACTTTTGTTTTTCATTTTTTGCTCTATGATCATCATAATTTTTAAGGTTTATGTAGTTAGTTAATTTCTTTAAGACAAGTTCGACCCAACTTCGATAAGATTCAGGAACTCAAAATGTGCTCTTTCAATTTGTTGATCAGAATATCAAAGGGTAAACAGTTCTAAATTTAACTCCATATACAGTAGTGTTACGATTTTTTTAAAATGTCCCTTTATGGTCCTTTATTGTTCTTTAAATTCAAATCAGTCACATAATAGAATGTGACTGAAAAAGAAAATAAAAATCAAGAAAAAAGAGGTAAAGCCACATTTACACCAGGTCACAACGGCTCTGATGCTCTATTTGTAAAACGGAGAGAAACAAATTAATTTGTAAAACGCTGCAGATCAACAAGGTTGTATACTTTAACCTGCACTAATGTCCAGATTCTTATTACATTACTTGAGGAATTGTTCAGTGGTTTAATGTTTAGGGTACATTATTGGTCATAAGAAGAAGGATCTGGTCTCCTCTTCTCCTTTCAAAGTTAGCCTCCAGGCTAACCAGGTAGGTTCCTCTATAAGGAAAATTCAAGAAAACTGTCAGTCATCCACTTGTTACTGGTGTTGCCGAGCCAAACACTTGTCTTTTAGGCTTGTCTTTCTGGTGAAAAAGAAAACAGACAGAAATGCAGCAGACAGTAGCTGCTAACAGGCTGAGCCAGTCAACATGAGCTTAACTGGGGAGGAGAGACCTGAACCAGTTCCTGCTGGGCAGCAGATAGTTCTTTCTTCCTTTAAAGAGGCCATTTGAAACAAATTTCATGACTTTGTGGATATTTCTGAAGTATTAACCTGTAATATGAAACATTTTTTATCTAAAAAATGTTCGGAAACACTGATTAACAGACCTTTTAATCTGACTGCTTCAAGATTCATCCGGCTTGAGCTGCAAGTCATTAATAGTCTGCTAATTCACTGGACGACTGGCCAACCATCTAGCCTATGAGAGCAAGGCTTCTTGTTTCCTCCCCCGCTGCGCATGCGCAACAGTGCACTGAGCGATGAGGTTATATTTATAGAGGGGACATGCCAGGCTTTTTACATTGGCCAATGTGTGCAAAGTTGGCCACCATGTTGGAAAAGGCAGTAAACAACAAAACATGGTTTAGCAGGTTCAGTAAAATCACCACAGTGTGCTTTTTAGGGTAATGGTAAATGTCCTGTATTTGTATTGAGCTTTTCTAGTCCTTCAGACCACTTAAAGTGCTTTTACAATACAAGTTTTAGATTTACCCAGTCAGACAACCCAAAATGTAAATCGGGGGGCTACATGGGGTCCAGTGTCTTGCCCAAGGACACTTGGACATGAGGTGGAAGCCAGGATCGAACCACCAACCTTCAGATTGGAAGACGACCACCAAACCACAGCCGCCCCAAAAAATTGCAGCAATATCAAACTATATAAGTTTAACAAACATTAAATTTTAGGGTGAATAAGACCCAACATTAATGGTCTGGTACAGAAATGTTGTATGTATAACATATATTTGTGCTTTATCATACATATAACATGGTCTGAAGGTGTTTTTTGTCATAATCTTTAAATAGTTCAATATAGGTAACACATAACACTGAAGGATAATTTAACATTTATTGTTATTTTCTTCCTGCATATCAAGGCATTTAGGCTGTTTAAACAAACATATGTACATATTTAAGCAGAGAAGGTGTGACATTATAATTATTATAATGTGCCACAATACACACTGGCATAAATAACCTCCAGGTTACATACACAGAAAGCATGAAGCTATAGAAAAAGGAATTACGTTATTATCAATAAATGGTTACAAATTAATATTGTTCCAAATATAATAACCATAATAAGCACAACAATAACAGTAATATACAGTTAATAAATACTCCATAGTCATGGGTTATTTAGAAAAATCTATGGAGTATAATGTGTATAATGCATTACTAGAAGCTGTGTAATTATATCTAGCAACTGCCTGTGTATTACAGTGGTCCATCGCTATGACGTTGTTCACAATTTTGCACGTTTTTTTTTACACCACATTGTGTTATGTGCCCTAACAAGAGAGGAAAGTGTGTAGTGAGGGGTTTAAAGCCTTAATACAGCTATAATAATTGTAAAAAAAAATAACGCTGACTAATTCGTGGATTTCTCCCGTTGCAGATTATTTTTAGAACTCAGAAAGGAAAAAAAAAAGTCATTTTAAAATATGAAGTTGCTAAGTAGCCCAACGTGCGTGTTTTTGGTCTGTGGAAGGAAGCTGGAGCTCGAGGAGAAAATCCATGCACGCACTGGGAGAACATGCAAAAGGTCCCATCCTGGTGTCAAACCCAGGACATTCTTGCTGCAACAGTGCTACTATCTGCACCACCATGCAGCTCACTTTGACCAGCAGTTCTATCCAAACCTGAAATGGTTCATTCGTCGGTCCATGACAATGTCTACATTTTAGCTGTTCACTAACCAGCTGGACATGTGTTGACCTACTCTTGTCTGAGCACAACATATATTTAAAATATGTAGCAATATATGTCAACAAAAATGACACAATTAAGCCAAACATAGATTTTTGGGAGGTTACTGAGGAAAGAAATGCAATTCCTGTGAATGTGTCAGGTTACCATGCAGGAAGTGAAACATGCAAAACGATAAGACCAAGCTGAAGTTTATTTATTTCATAACAGAACTGACTAATGATTTTTGGACTGGTCTTTGGATATTTCCATTTAGACATTTAAGCAGGTGCTGCAGCTGAAAGTTGACATGTATCACTGAGTCCAATCTAAAAAAAAGTTTGTTTATAACTCAGTGTTGTTTTCCTTTATGTATATTTTTACCAAGTATGACCTTGAAGCTGTTTCAGGCTGGACACTGTATCTGAGATCAAATAAAGCTACTTAATAATAAGAGTCTGGTTAAAACTGAAAGCATAACCCTGGAGTTTTCTGTGGTTAGCAATAAGTCCTGTATGAAAAATAAAGCATACAGCTAAGTTAGCAATAAATACAAACTAGACACTGTCAGTACAGAGTTTACACAGAGAGCAAAAAGCTTTCAGACCTTTATGTAGTGGCTTAGGACTGTAATGCTCTATGTAGTCAGAAACCATGAGCACGAGCATCATCTGTGGCTGTTTTCTGTCTAAGCCAAAACCTCTGAGATGGTTTTGTCATCTGTTTAATCAGTCCATGTTTTATGGAGTCTGTCCTCTGTCAGTCCGTCACAGTCTGGTTTGGTTCTGTAACCAAACTAGACAGAAACAGACTGCAGAGAACTATCAAGTCCACAAAGAGGATCACTGTTACTAATCTGTCCTCCATCCTGGACCTGTCCTCCTCCAGAAAGAGGAAAAAGTCAGGCAGCATCAGCAGGAACTCCTCTCACCCAGGATCTCACCTCTTATCCCCTTCAGACGACACTACAGATCACTGTACACCAAAACCACTAGACACAAAAACAGTTTCTTCCCCAGACCATTATTATGTTGAACAAACATGTTTAACACCCCTAATGAAGAAATAACTTCTTCTCTCATGGAAATAATTATTTGGCATCTGTATAAACGAGTTGGCTTCTGCTACTTATTGTATCTCCTTTGTTTGTGTACCATGTGTTTATCTTGCATATGTGTATCTAAAAGTACAGGAGTGAGTGTGAACTGGAGCCAAATCCTGTGTGTGTAATATCCTTGGCCAATTAAACCGGATTTGGATTCTGATTCTGAAGAAAAGCCACGCACTCCACTGGTCTTTGCAAAGCACTTACTCCACTTTGATCTCCACAAACCCCCAGTTCCCAGGTTCTGGAGTTTTCTATGGGATGTTTCCAACCATCCAAATTCATCTTTGCCTTGGGAATAATAAGAAAAGTCAGCTTCTACATCAACACCACAAGATGTTTTTAATCCCATCCTTTTTCTACATTACATTACATTAGTGCAGCTGCATCATGGTGCAATAAGCTAGACTTTATGCATGGCATGATTAGTCGACTAATCGTCAGAAAAAAACTGGTGATTAGTCGATTATTAAAATATTTGTTTGTGACAGCCCTAAAACAAATGCAAATGGTGGCTGCCGTTACCAGGTGAGGAGGTCTTGGGAAAGAAATGGGCAGGTGTTACAATCAGTGTTAATTTCGTTGACTAAAATATTTCGTCATAATTTTAGTCACGAATATATTTTTGCGGACGAAAACGAAACGAAAACTAAAATAAACGGCCCTATTTGAGACGATTATTATGACTAAAATTATGTTGATTTTCGTTGACAAATAAAAGACGAGACGAAAATAGACAGCGACGAAATCCAATCAGAGGAAAAGAAAGATGCAGAGAGGAATCAGTCAAAAAGCTAACAGCTGGGGCCAATCAGAGCTCGGCTTATTGAGCGGTGAGCAGAGGCTTCCGTAGTTGTTTGAGATGCTCCCGGGAAAACGCCAGATGAAGTGTGGAATGGTAAGAAAATGTCCATGTACTATACTGCAGTTGTTAACCCTATAATGCCCCTTGTATCATATTCTCTACATAGTTTTGATCATTTCTAACATGGTTGCTCCCAGTAAATGATCCTTTTGCCTTTTTTTTCAGGTTAAATCATCATTATTATATGGATGAATACATTATTATTAACTCATTTTTTATATTAAAATTAAACCGTAAAGACGGCCAATGTAATAAATGTGATACAAAAAATCTATTATAAATAACATGATACAGCAAAAAACATTTGTGAATTTTGTTCTAAGGATTCGTAAACGTCTCAGTTCCAAATAATCAGAATTTTCTGGCTATTTTTTAATAAGTTGGGTCTTACAGGGTTAAATTAATACTTTGGAAAATATACATATTTTCGTCGACTAAAATTAGACTACAATTAAAACTAGTTTAGTGACTAAAATTGAAAAGAATTTTAGTCAAAAGACTATGACTAAAACTAAATTAAAATTTCTTGCCAAAATTAACACTGGTTACAATAACACTAGATAAAACGTTGGACTACAAAGATGGCCGATGCTGTTGGGGTGCTTTACCATGTGTTTTAAACCCCTGCGTGTTTCATACATAAGATACAGAGGATAATGGATCATATGAAGAGATATTTAAACCCTCTTTGTGTTTATAAGAAACAGCTTGACCTGAGGGACTCAAACCAAGTTAAATCAAAGATAGTCAGCTTGCAAAATCATATCTTAAGTTAACCCCTTAGAATTCAGTATAAGAAAAGAGAATTATCACTAAAACTACAGTTCAACAAACTTGAGCTTAACCATGTGGTAATGTCCAGTTTGTTACCATATCTGTTGTTCCTCAGTCAATTGATTTTGTAGAATAAGCTAACAATTTGAAGGCTCCAGAGAAAGTTCAAAGTTCAATGTGCATGTCATTTCCTGTCCTAGAAAGATGGCCTTTCAAAAAGGGGAAAAAAGTGGTAACAAAATAAAAGTACAATTTCTAGGATAAAACTTTAGTTTAATTCACAAACAGGCTTGATGGTTGGGAGTCCAAACAATAGCTACGTTTACATGGGCACATTTAATCGGAATAAAAATACATCATGTAAACATGTCAATCAGAATGTTTTGATCCGATGCAGCCTGATCAGAATGAAATTTACTTCCGATCGAGAGGGGTGGTTTTGTCCGATCTTCTTTCGGATAGACGTGCATGTACACACCCATTCGGAAAGAAAGGGTGAAAAGAGCCCACTGCGCATGCGTACAACTTCAGCGTGACGTCTTTCCCAAGTAGAAAACATAGCGGGAAGTAAACAGAAGTGGTCTGCTGGTGCAGTCATCCTGTCATCCTGCTCTCCTCTCCTGTGGCGGAGGAGCAGTAGCAATATGTATTCATCCTCTAGCTTGGTTAATGCGACCAGTAAAAACCCAAACATAAAGGTAATCACCTGCAGAAGGTCCATATTGGGGATAACGTGAGTCAGCTCGAGCACACGATGGGGCGGAAAAGACGTGCAGAAAGGACGGAATTTGTTTTACTTTTTTTTCTTCCCCCGGAAAGACAACTCGCTGTGCGCATGCTCAACTCATTTAACCTGATCGAGTGCTTGGTGCATGTGTACTCATGGCATGATCAGATCATTTCAGTTAGTGTCCATGTGAACAGGGATTTGGGAATTCCGATCGACCAAGATTTTAATCAGATTGGGGAAATTTGGCGCATGTAAACGTAGCTAGTGTCTGCATCCATGTGTTAAGTTGGCTTTATGGTTTTCAAAACAATTTATTTATGAGTTGCTTTATGCTTCAAATGTAGTCTTGAAGTGTTAGAGCAGACGTCTTCACATAGTTCATTCTTCTGTACTGTAACCATGTTTTATCCCTTTATAATCGAAGGTATACCAAAGAACATTCAAAATGCATTTGTTATCGTTATGAGTGAACGGTATAGTTTTATTATCTTTCTTTAGAATCAATATTAATATTTATTTCACCAACAACATATAATACAGTTCCCTCTCAAAGCCCAGATAATGACAGCTGTATGTTCATTATTCCCACTTTGAAGATATTATACTACATCTGTTATTAATAATATAAATACAATTACAATAATGTTTAAAAACTTACATTTCACCTTTTTATTCGTGTCTTATTTTTTTTTAATCATATGAGCATAATAAACTCCAGTTGAAGGGGCCCTTACTGAAGTTTTGCCTGGGGCCCCAAGAGTCTCAGCTTCTTTCTGTGTTGAATCAGACTGACTTGATACAATTTTTTGAGCTTTATACTGAATATAATATGAGCTTCCTCTTTGTGTCCCTCTTCCCCTCTCTGCCACCCTTTTTTCTGCCTCACTACACACTATCATCTCCTTAAGCATTCTGATCTGGGTTAAATGAAATCTTTAACAGTTCAATGTGCATCCATTAACATATGCTTGAATCTACTCACAGCCAAGTTGAGGCACATGCACACGCTGCTGAGCCTCAACAAAGTCTTGACCTGATGGCACTGACAAATCCCAGAGTGATTAGTTTGCTCCGTCCACCAAAACAGTCAGTCACTAATCCTTTCTGATGCTACATCTACATGAAGCTTATTAAAACTAATAATAATCTTAATTCTCTTGTTGTCTATTGCTCCACCTATTGTGTAAACTGTTGAACATCAGCACTATTTTTTTCTCAACGTTTAATTTTAGTGAGATTGTGATCTTTGTTTTGCACTACAGCTTTAATGTCCGCTTCTGAGACAGAAACCCTGTTTTCGGCATAAAATTAAAGTAAAATCGGCGTGTTTGTTGCATTGCAAGTGAAGAGTTTAGTATTTAAAAATAATTATAACACAACTGAGTTACTGTGAAATTATAAAAAACTGATGAGAAGTGAAATGCATGAAGACATGACTGTCTTTTGTTGTAAAGGACTAATGATTATGTGTTTCGGAGGCGTTCTCCCTGTGGCCTACATCAAGTTGAAAGGTGTGCTAATATTAATGTTTGACGGAGGAGCTGAACTCAGTTGCTGTTTGCTGATGTGTGTTACTGTGACTCTGAGAGTCTATCCTGACTCGATGCAAAGTGACAGATGTATACAGACCCAGTTTTCTACTGGCCCTCATGTGACCTCTAAGCAACATTGTTTTGACTGGTGATAGTTGAATATTAAAATAGAATGAAGTGTGTCATGTGACATTCATTAATTGATAAAATAAACAGATTACTTTGGAAGAAACATACTGCCTAGATCATCTTCTGATTAAAAAAGTGATAAGAAGTTTGTACCAGGATAAATCCTGCATGATGAACGTTGTTCATATTCTCAGGACTGTCTATCAAAGCAACTGGACTTATTTTTCCTTTTCTTGAAAATGTTTCACATTTCATCCAAAAGACTTAAGAAATCTTTAAGAAAACCTGCATGTTGAAGCATTACGAAAAGTTAGTTTTAAAGCAAAGGCACATTCAACCTTAAGAGTTTTGTTTAATTGTAAATGAGTTAAAATGATTCTGATATGTGCTCTTAAAGGCAGTTAATAACAATATTAGGTAACAACATAACATGAATGTTTACAATCTGCAAACAAACTCACAATCATGACTTCCCCTAAATGCACTCTGATGAGCTGGAAACACAAACAAAAGAAAGTCTTATTGGTTTTAGCTCCAAATTTTTGACAACAATGAGAAAATGTTCAGTTTTGTTATGAGATCAATCTAATAAACATTCAAATAAACCAACATGAGTTTGATGATATCTGGCCAATCATAGAAGAGGACAGGAAAAAATCTTCAGTGTCTCCTCAGCACCAAAGTCCAATTAGTTTTAATTACTTGCAAGTAATTTGATCCTGGTTTACATCATTTTCTGTAAAATGTGATGCATTGCAATTCAAGTTCATGTTTATTTTATTAATTAAATGCTTAACAGGTGGTTGTCTGACCCACTTAAGAAGAAAAGTTTAGACTATTGTTTAGGTTAAAGATAAGAATGGGCCAGAACAAACAGCACAGATTAAGTTTAGATGTGATTTGATAGAATTAATAAAGGACTGCCTCATTGCTGTCCACCTTTCAGCATTCAGATATGTTCAGCATGAAAACTGTTAGTTTTTATTCAAAATTGTGCAATAGCTAAATGAAACCTATTGTTTTCTTTTTTTTTTAGAATTTTTACAAATTTACCTTTAAATGTCCACAACAATATTGTTATCCTTAGTGGTTTTAGCTGCAGCATGTTGTCCTGTTGAGTTGGGTCTATTTAAAACTGTTAATTACTCATATCCCATATATATATATGTTTTTATTTGTAAACACAGAAGCAACGACAAATCAAAACAAAGAAATGATGTGTGATTTGGAATTTGACCAGTATGTAATCTGATATTTTTAGTACGACCACCTCTTCCTTCTCCAGACTTGACTGGTTCTAATCTCTGTTCTTATCAGGATTATAATCTAGCTTTGGACCTAGTCAGACTGCTCATGACAGCTGCTCAGATGCTCTGTTGTTTTTCATCTTTATTTTTAAACATTGTTGATCAGTAGGAATAACCTGGCTGCCTGTTTATTTCACTCACTCTGTTTCTGGTTGATCTGAACCAAAAAAATCAAACAAAACAAAATACAAATAAATCCAGTTCTTATGCTCATCATCTTAGATAACAGAAATAAGCTAGCAAAATGGGTTTTTTTTATGTTTCAGTTTTCCAGTATAGCCATTCTAAAGTAAAAGCTAAAAATATGCATGTGTGTTTAGAGCCAATTGAGGAGCATTACTGTATGTTTACTGAGCCTATTAGTGTCCAATAGAGCCTATGTTAGATCCCCCACCCCCTCAATCCTCCCTCCCCCTGTGTAGCTCAGCAAAAACAACAATATTCCACTTTCTGTCTTCTCTGTCCTCTAATAACTGGAATATTTTGTTCCTATTACATTTAGGTTTTAATAGACACTTTCATAAGAGCACTTCAAAGGCTCGAGCATCACTGAAGTGAACTCTGCAGCAGATTTCATTCTCTGCAGCTGTGAATTGTTTGTATTTGCTGGATATGAGCTTGCTAATGTGTCCTCAAACTGGGAGATGGTGCAGAGCAAAATGTGAGATCATGAGATGGGCACAACTCTCACATGAACAGTGCAGAGCTTCAGGTACACCCCGTAAGCAGACTCAAGCTCTAATTGTCTGAGATATATTTTTTCTACTAATGCGGTTGTGTAAATGCAAAATATCTGAGCAAACTTACATCAAGCAAATTTACTTTAGAACAAGAGCTTGAAGGTAATATCTGTGTAATTATCAGAAAAAGAGCAAAGCACTGCAATTTATCAGAAGCATTACTGGGCTTACCTGAACAGAGTGCAGTGTTTCTCCATCCTAAAGCCCACACTGCAGCAGCACTCTTTACCTGGGTCTCCATAGAGACAACCTCAGCAGCATGCACTGGACCAGAGCTCTAAAAGCTTTTATTTCACAAAGCTGCATCCCAGAAGAGGTCCAACATGAACAACTAGGATGGAGATTGCTCACTAAAGTCTGATCTTTGCAGGTTTGTTCAACAATAGCAAATGCAGCAGAAAGGACACAGTCAGGAGTCGCAGTCATTTTTTTCTGCTTGATACGTAAACAGAGGAAAATACAGTTTGTCATGCTGCATCAGTATGTTTCTAAATTCTGACAAAAAAATACAACAATATGTTTCAATCAACAGAGAAGCTCAGAGTCAAATGGACAAAGTCGGGTGAATGGCACTGCATCCGCAGCAACAACTGGAACATTCACAATTATGAGGGCTGTTGCTGCCATTCAAAGTTTCCGTGTAGCTGTCTGCAGCAGCCATTTTGCACTGCTGTTGCCTGCACCAAAGAAACTGAGCCATTCACAAGTAAAGCAGTGGATCGTGCTCCCCAAACTCAGATTTCTGCACATCATAGAGTCAGATATGGAATAAGCATGCATCCTATTAATATTGTGTGTCTTTCAGAAATAATAAAAAAAAAAACATTTTGACTTGATTTAGCTTCATCTCTCTTACAAAAATCTGTCTTCTCAGAGCATGACGGCCACAAAATGGTTTTCCTGTCATTTTTGTTTGACGCATCGTCCTCTGATCTCAGTTCACATTGTGTCCACCTTTCATTTGACTCCCCTCCCTTCCGCTAACCTTTAAAAGAGTGTTCAAATCCCCCCATTAATTCCCTAAATTTTCAATCTAGCTGATTTCTGCCCCCAACACATGCACATCACACTCTCTACCCCACAGTGCAGCCCCCCCGTTCTTGTATTCACTGTATAAAACCAGCCACCCTTGGTACAATAACGATACAAAAGCTTCTCATAAAGCCTATCTTTGAGGACTTTACTGTTCATGAAACAGAATGTAAATTTATTTTGAGGGATGTGCTCTTAGGCAAAGGGTTAGAAGGGCTTCTCTCTCTTTTTCCAATCCAAAATGACTCCATGCCTGTGCTTCTAACATGGCGGGTGCAAAGCTGCAAAAAAGGGAGCCATTCTATTTAATCCTTTTACTTAAAGATTGTCTGGATTTGATTTTAGAGAAAACATGCAAACATGAAACTCCATGTTGATGTAAATACATTACATAAAACAATTTAACTATTAAACAGCTAATAAAATATATTTTCTTTACATTACACCAAACAGTTGACTTTACTACATTTTTATCTGCCCACTAAAGGATTTAGAGACAAAAAATATATGATTACAAATTAAATGTATTATTTTTTTCATTAAGGGAAATGATTTTTTTCCTGGATACAAATTTAAATATAGGCTTGAGATTTAAACAACTGCTGACTACATCAGGTAAACACAGAAAAAAATTTAAACAAAGTCCTTTATCATTTTGCATCGATCATATATGCATATAGCTAATCAGTAAAGGCTTTATGAGCTGGGGATTTACATTTTAAACATCTAAAAAGGGAAGATAAATTACACAAACTCAGGCCCTGTGCAGTTAGAAGATAAAAAAGAACATCTTATTTAACCAGCTGATAATTAAGTTAAATAACTATGCCACGTTTTTTAGGCCTAAAATTCTTTTTTAAATAAACTGTGTTTTAAAAACAATTTATAAGTATTTCTATATATCTATATGTAAATATATGATTTTTTAATATTCGTTCCCCATGCAGCACAGGCTGCACCCATCACTGCCTGCATTTTCTCTCGCCTTCGTTTTGTAAACGATGGGGAGCAATTCTTTAACATCTTATTCATGTGCAAAATGGCAAAATAATTGGACATCTTATCTCTGTCTGTGTCGGTTCCGGCGGATTGAACAATAAACCCCGACCAAAAGTGTCCACTGCCTTGGGCAGGACATAGCAACAGCCTGTTCCTTACAGGACTGCAAATTAATAAGTGAATCAGATCTTCAATGCAGACCTGTCTGGTGGTTTACTATCTGCGCTCGGTCCGGTGGGATAATTAACCTAAACTTGAAGTTCGGTGTGCGCGTATGCATCACTTACCATTCAAGATGCACTGGAAAAAGATAAGAGCCAATATCCACATGCCCCGCTCCGTTCAATATCCAATCTTATGCTTTTTCTTCTTCTCTCCCCGCACTTTTTCCTCTTATTTCCCCTTTTATTTCTTCAACAAGTCAGGTGCGATGAAGAAAAACGGAGCTTACAAATCTCTTCCCCTCTCTCTCTCCCCCTCTCTGCCTCCCTCTGTCTCCCTCTCTCAATCCTGCACCTTGAGAAGAAGATGAAGAGGAGGAGGTTCGAGCTTCTTCCTGCTTATGATTGTTTCTTGGTACAGCAGGAGACAGTATATGTCTTTCACAGCTGTGCGTTTCCCCGCGTTCTGGATCGACCGCGCCGCGCCGCGCCACTCCGCGCCGCGCCGGGCCGGGCCTCAGATCAGCTGTCCCTCTTTATCGGTGCGCTGCTCTGTGTGGATCATCGGGTAGCTCGGCTCGGTGCGCTCCGGTCCAGGTGAACAGTAGCGTTGCTGCTGCCGCTGCTGAGTCAGAGGCTAGAGGCGCATAGGACAAGCTGCCTTTTGCGCACACCCAACTCCACGGTGGAACAATTAAAATAAAAAAACAAAAATGCAGGAAAATAAAGAAAATAAGGAAAATACTATAAAAAATTAGAAGCCTGGATGAAAAAGAGCCAAATTTGTCATCCCAGCTATGTGGAAAAATCAAGCGTTTAAGTGAGGTTTTTTTCGAGAATTAAAAAACGCATGGAGTTAATTGTTAGCTGCGCTGGAAACTCATTCTCTCATCGCCGCCTTTCTCGGTCAGACAAGCAACAAGCACGCGCATCTTCCCCCTCAGCAGCCGCACAATCAAACTGCGCACTTTGGTCCCTGCGCTCAGAACCAGCCCTGCTTTTCAGCACAGTGGAACACGCTTTTGTCCCTGTCCATTGCCTTAAAGGTGCAGGTTGGCGGGAGGGGGGGGTTGCGCGCAGCTGAGGGTTTTCCAAAAGCTGTCTTTCTTTTGCCCTATCACAGAAATCGAGGTGCCCCAATCAGAGGCTGAAGTGAACATTTACATGCGTAAGAGAGAATTAGCTTAATGCAGGACATCTTTCTGTGGTTTGCTGCCACTGTTGGCATGGAGGGTTGGACGACCGGTGCTGAGAAAGGGAGGCAGAAAGAGGGAGTGTTGAAGGCTACACCTTATTTTATGCAACATTGCATGCAGCGGTATTTGAATAAGGAGTCTAAATAAACTAATTAATGTTAACTGGCAACGATCTAAATCCTGACTTTGAAATAGATGTGTTTTTGGATAATTTATGAGCCCCTGGGGCGTTTTAGGGACCCAACCAACAATAAGCCCCTGCATTCATTAATTGACCTTGACGAATAAGTAGCATCCCCCCCCACCCACTGCACCAGGGGGCATCAAACAGCAGCCATGTCATACATCCACAGCCCCCTCTGTGAGTTTACCTCTGTTACTACCACACGTGTGGGGGTGGGGTGGTGGAGATTCACATGTGCAGACTAAATGGCTGACAT
Organism: Pachypanchax playfairii; assembly: GCA_006937955.1. Classification (NCBI taxonomy): domain Eukaryota; kingdom Metazoa; phylum Chordata; class Actinopteri; order Cyprinodontiformes; family Aplocheilidae; genus Pachypanchax; species Pachypanchax playfairii. The sequence continues at coordinate 587,930 of SSNP01000199.1, read as the reverse complement.
GAGGAGGTACATCAGAGGTAAGCTTCTTTTTTTGGAGAAACTCAGTGAAGTCCACATTAACTTCTAATAATAAACATGTGGCTATATGAATAAACGAGACGCACAAGATAATCACTATCAAAAATGTTTTGGTTCAAATCTTTCTTTTTTCTTTATTTTTCATCTAAAAGTTATGTTTGTATCCAAAAAAAAATGATGTTGCAGGTACAATCACTGCTTTGATACCAGCTGTTACTCTTTATCTGGGTCCACTTACGTTCTGCTGCTTCAGCCCAGAATCTGTGTCTTGGATTCTGCTTTCAGACCTGCACATGAACATTTTTCTGCATCAGGGACACACAACCTGTCATTGCCTGTTTGACCCCTGCATGCACTTCCAGCCAGGCATCTCCAAAAAACTGATTATTATCAGTGACTGCAGCCTCTAGAAGGTGGATAGTAGTGAGGAAAATAGTAGTGTTATGCAAGCTTGCTTAACATTTCTCTTGCAAAAACAAATTTAAACAAACATACTGCATTTAGTTGCTCCTATTTGATAAATTCACAATTTAGCATAAATATCTGTGGTACCAACTCGTTTACAACTGACAAACATTTGGTGACAAACTCAGGCGGACCAGTTGAAGAGGCCCATTTCTTGTTCATTCTTGATTTGTTTCTTTTTGTTTTGTGTTGTTGTGTTTAATCATTCAGCCATATGGTGAATGGTTCTCGACAGTGTTTATCCCAGTGGACTTTGTGCAGAGATTGGATTAAAATCACTTGCGGCATAGAGCTCAAACCTTATTTGTCTAATCCCCGCTTTATGTTGTGAGGTCATGATCAAATCAAAAGGCATTAACCTATTTGAAGCCTTCTGTTATTTAAAAGTCAAACACTGACATCCTTCACTACAAGTTCTTTAAAATAGTAAGATGGAAATATAAAACAAAAGAAACCATTAAAATCCATCAAAATATTTTAAAGTGTCTGAAGGCTTTCAGATAATGATGTAGAAGATGATGTTATTATCTTAAATAACTACATATGTAAGGTAAACAAGTTATTGCTCCTGAATTTGAGAATTACAGTTTCTTCCCATGTTCTACTTTCATTTTCACAATATTTTGAAATTAATAAGAAAAAATAAACAAGATAATAGTTGTGCTCCTCTTTATATGAGATGCAGGTCTATGTAAAGTTTAGAGTCATGGGAGACCACAACATACAGTACCTCAGCCTTGCAGCTGTTTTCAAAAGTATCACATAAGACTGGGGAGTAAAAAAAGTAAGAATAAACACTCTGTAGCTCCAACATTCATTTAAAACTTGCTAAACTTTTTAACAACTCATATTTTCTTTCCTTTGCTTCTCGTGAGCTACACAAGCCCTTTCAGGATGGTGGGGACTTCTCCAATCTACACAATACCCTGAAGGATGTTGCATGTCCTTGTCTCAGGTCTTCTTTCCTGTTTCTTGAAGACATAACTTTTAGACAGTGTTTTTCAGTTTTTTTTTTTGTTTTGTTTTTATACTTTGGGGTCAGACAGGTCTTTTGCTTTCTGTTGGTGCATTTTTCCTGACTTTTTAAAGAGCTGTCACTCTGTTCAGGTTACAAAGACCCACAATGGTGACACAAGAACCAGGAAATATTGGTAAAAGTTAAACTGGTTAACTAACTGAACCATTTTCTTACTGTTAGTTTCTTGCTTTTCAGACACAGAAGGGGAGCTCGCAGTTCCATGGATCCAAGAAATGAACAGAGGAGCAATGGTGAAGAGCATGCAGGCAGGTTCTCCAAGGTTGTCCTACACAGCTGCAGTAACAGAGACAGTTTCCATTGAATTCCTCAAACGGAGCATTATGACAAGGAGGTAAGTGAAAAGAAAAAAGACAAACTTACTCAAAGATTCACCACAGAATAAGTTTCAAAATATTACAAAGGAAAGACAAGTAAAGAGGCCAATGTTCATCATAAGTAACTCAGTGCTCTGGCACTGGAGACAGGTCTCAGCTGTCCCTGAAAGCAGGTCTTAGTGAGACCTGATGAAAAAAGCTGAGAGGATGAAGGGTGGAACTCTAGAGCACAGGAGCACCATCTTCTGACAACAGACACTTCTAATGTAATCTGTTTTAAAACAGGAAAAAGACCAAAAAATGTAGGAAAGAAAGAGGGAGTAAACAGAGTTGTGTAAAAGCCCTTAAACCTGACACCAGACCAGCTACAAGGACTGGACAGAAAATTAGCAATAAATCTAATATTTTAACATTTTGTGCATGAATTAGGGAAAAAATCAGACTGAGGATTCTCTGAGTGTTTATTTAACTCAAGAAAATTTTAGATTGTTTGAAATTAATTGTTATTTTTTGATAAACAAATGAAGATTGTGAAATAATCATGACCTTATTATTATGATGTCCTAAGAATAAATATACACTGTGGGGCAGATGCATACTGGAGTCCAAAGTATTGATTTTTGTACAAAATATAAAAGAACACAGCTTTTGAATAGCTGTCCACTATGACACATCTACATAAATGGGTGAGTAAAGTTTTGTTCTTTAGGAGTCAAGTTCAAGAAATCAGAGATGACTGAAAGTTGTACAGGATGCAGCAAATAAAAGTGTCAAAATGCATGTTTATATTTTGTAAGGATTTTAGAACATTTCTCAGTCACAAATATGGATTTTTCTTAGAACCAAATGTAACAGGGACACAGATTACAAACAAAACAATACAATTTAGACTAAAGTGTCTGAAAATTGCTTAGAAATATAAAAATATCACATTTTTATATAAAAACAATCCTTATTTGAATGTGAAGTGAGAATTCAGGGCTGATTATGACAATTATTCTGTTTTACACAGCAATCATATTGATGGTAACAAAGTGAAGTGGTCCAGGTGTTAACCGGTTACATAACAACAAATGAAATAAACAATTATAAACAAGACTCACCTGTTCTCTGTTTTAGAACCTTTTGCAGGTTCTTGACTGCAGATAAAAAGAACAGGAACTGTATGTTGGTCTGTTGGTTTTCCACTAATAAAGGGAACAAACTATTATTTGGCAGATTATTTAAAGTTTTTATAGCTTTTATTAAATGTATCTTTGTCTCGTTGTAGCAGCTGTTAATCATAAGGGTCCAAATCATTAAATCAAGTCAAAACACGATCTTCTCTTTCAGTTACTGATGAATCCTTTCACTAAACGAGCTTCATCAATCCTGCTTTACATTTGTCTTTAGTTTTACAAATTTTGAAAGTCTGATGACAAAACTGTACAGTAAGGAAAGCATAAAATAATCTCAATACAGTGAAACTTCGCTACAGCGGACACTGGCGGGACCAGACGTTTTGTCTGTTATAGTGGGGTGCCCACCCCAGAGGGGTCGTGTCATGATGTTACTAAGGCCGAACCCAAGCGCTAAAATTGGCACATGCGATGGATTGGGAGCAGGTGCTGATGGCTGATGGCAGGCAGCTCAGGTTCCTCCTGGTCTGTGTCCTCAGCATCCGATGTGCAGCTGGTTTCTGTGCCACATACCTGGTCATGCAGGTGCTGCTCCCAGCAGCATCCAGCTCCTCCACTGCAGGAGCGTCGATGTCTATCTGTGATCACTGTCTGCTAGTGGGGTGAATTTTCACAGATTTTATTTTTTGACAAAAAGTGTCCAATGTCCTGAACGGCTGGGTGTCCACTCCAGAGGGGTTATACAAGTTATATAAGTTGGTCAGCCCAAAATCTGTCCACTGGACAGGGGTGTCCACTCCCGAGGAGTGTCCACAGGGCGGGGTTTCACTGTATATGACAGAAATCAGGATGGGATATTGATACGTTTCCTTCTTGATGGCTGGTTGTTTTATTGCTGCAGCATCTTATCTCCACAGGGTTTCAAAAACCTGAATCTCTTTCATACATGACGTGCAACAAGTTTAAGGTTAGGTTAAATAAATTCCAACCATATACTGTATATATACATATTAACAGTCTGTTGATGTTGGTTTAGTTGTGACATCACCATGACTTCTCAGTGGCTCCTTCACCTGAAAGAAATTTGATAAACAAGGAAAAAATTGTAAAATAAAATAAATGGAGTAAACAACATCTCAAAGGTCAAATCTTGTTTTTGGCATATTCACAAAACAAGAACCTTCATAATTACAGTATAAAGGTAGTTTGAAGAACATGGACAAAACCCATCTGGGGTCCCACTAGGAAGACTTCTTGGTCCAGTTCTTTGTTACGTCCCTTTTGGTACTTTCATTTTAAAAATTCCACATTGATTGCTATTTTGTGAATATTGGTGTGAGTGTAATAGGTAGCAGAATACTTTTTCTTTCCTTTGATGATTTGACCACTGTTCACCTTTCAGTGATGAAGCATGATACCTGTTGGTATTAGTCTCATTATGACAGCTGTATTCAACTAAACCTGAAATATCTTAGAAGCAAAGAATCATTCGCAAAGAAATAAGAAACATTTTTTACTTTAACTTTCTGAGGTTGGAGCCATCTGAAATAAGATGGCTGAGTTGTTTAGCAACCCCAACACATAACTGACCTTATCCGTACGTTCATAAAAATGTATGAAGTCTGTTTATTAATTTTCTATTCTCTCTCTCTCTTTCTCCCTCTCTCTATTTCTCTCTCTCTCTTTCTATTTCTTTCTTTCTCTTTCTGTCTATGTCTCACACAAACACTGACACAGACACATTTCAACAAGGGGGGGTCATAGAAAGAGAGCAGCAGAGCGGTAATGAAGGGCTATATCTGACACATGCCAAAGACAGCATCAAGCAGCGGGAGTAGGGTGAGGTGGTGGGTGAGCATACAGTGACAAGAAAATCACCAGCCACAAGCTACACAGTAAAACCCCAGTGGATGAAACAGGTTCACTTTCACTAAAATATGCTACTGAAGATAAAAACATACAAAGAATACCAGCTTAGGAGTTATTACGATATCTGGATTATACATTTGTAATGCTATCCATATAAAATCACTGTGATGTTCTTATCTGATGTAAATCAATGTGCTTTCCAGTGTCTTAATCTGGATTTAATCCCTAGAACATATTTATTGAAGTGAAAGAGTATTAAGCAGGGTTGGCTGTGTGTAAGCCTCCATGGGGTTTTCTGATGCCTTTATGAGCCAGCAGCAGCACTGATGATACTACACAGAACATTAGGCACTGCATTTGTTGGCTCATAGTATCACAGTGACTGGCTGTATTACAAAGTGCTGCTCTGTTGTTCCCACAGGGAGCATAAATGTTAGTCTTGCTGTCGTCTACATTGCAATCTTTTTGCCCTGGTAACATCTGTGCAGCTGTGTTGTCAGCTGGTGCACCACAGGCTGCTCTTGAACTGTTGACAGCTAGGGGCAGGTCAGCACAGATGGCAGAAAAGGGGTGTCAAGAGACTAGCATGTGGAGAGGGATGGCAGGTAGAAACAGGGTCTCCTATATGGCCTTGGTGCTGGCGATTTGCCCATGGGGCATCTTCAATGTTTCCTCAACAGAAGGCCTGTCAAGAGTTGGAAGTCACCTTGTGCAAAATGTTGCACTCTGGGAGGTTTGTGAGGAGTTGATAGGGGTGGGATGGACCTTCAGATGCGACAGCATTTGCTTTTTCCTAACAGTCATTTGAAACATGTATCATGAAGAAAATATTTTTCCAGATTGGGACCCTGTGTGAAATGTAGAATAAAACAGAATGCGAGATTTGCAAATCTCATAAACCAGTATATGTTCCCAATAGAACATAAACAGTGTATCACATACCTTTTCATACACTGAATAGGAAGAATCTTAGGGCCTGATTTATCAAAGGTTTGCTCCGCGGCTGCAAAAACATGCAGCAAGTGATTTACTAACGACGCGCAGGTAAAAGTGCGCCTGTTAAACATGCCGCTAGACGCACAAAATCATTTTAGCGCTTTTCCCCCTGATGAATATGCAACGTGGGCGTTTCTGTCAGAAGACGCAAAATATTGGGAGGAGAACATGTAAATAAGTGGGCGTTCCAGGCGCAGTGTGATTTATCAAACCTGGAAATGTTTGCGGCTTCTAATTTTGGACGGATTTTTACTACTTTTGAAAAACATGTCTTAACTTGGCGCAAAAATGACTGCAGATATTGTTGCGTGGAGAGGATACAGACATTCGTCTGGATCATTCCAGCACACTGTGGCAGTTAGTGCTGCGTCTCCCAGGGTAGATTATCCAGTGTGTGTCACAGGTTTTGAATGCAATGTTACGCGAGCAGATACATTAATTTTCCAAACGCAAACGTTGTGGCAACTTATCAGAAAGATTCTGCCATTCTGAGGAACAGTGTTTTATTTACGAGGTTGAGAGATGGTGAATATGGAGATGGATGACTCTTGGGTGTTACGTTATTCGTGCTCTGTAAATATTATTTCACACATTTATGAATTTAATAGCAGCTTATGATCTATTCCTAAGGTGGCGCAGACCCCCTTTACCCCTCCCTCCAAACACATGTGTTCAACCCGACTACTGAGGGGGAACATGGATATAATGTGGCCCACATACGCACTAGAAACATTTTGGGGCGCACCGCATCCTGAAAAGCAGGTGTCGGTATTTGGACCGCGCTGGAGGGGAACTTTACACACCAGGTCACTCTGATCACTGTTTGCTGTGTGTTGCACAACATTCCACAACGTCATAGAATAGAACCTGAAGATGTCTTTGCTGCTGCGCAACAATATATTTTTGCCTCTTCTTAGTAGATCACCAGCAAATCAGGAACACGCCCTTGGCGCAAAATTTTGCCGCGCACGCAATTTTGCGCTCTTTACTACTTGGAATATTGATACATAATGTCAAAGGTCAAAACTGGATGTTTGTGATTTGTGGGTGATGATATTTCATTTAAAAACAGGCGTGATTAAACAATGTAAACAAGAAACACCATGCGGGTGTTGCTGCAGCATCTTTGGACCAAAGCTCCTTTTAACAAGTCTGAGGAAAAGAGGGAAACTGTTCTAGGATCAGATCAATCCAGATGTGAATGAATTTTTTTGAAACCATGTAAGTTGTTTCCTTCCAAAGGGAATCGACTTTTCATTTAGTAAAAAGCTGACGCTTCAAAATCTTCTTTCAGGGAAAGTCTCGGATATTTCAGCAAGACAGTGTTAAACCACATTCAGTTCAATCATACTTTAATAATCCCTGAAGGGAAATTAGATCTTGCAGTAACTCATTTTTTCCTTAATGGTTCTATGTGCAGAAAGGATCTTATTGTCTGGGTTGTGGGATATTGAGTTTGTTTTAGTTTTTCACGTGTTATTTCCAGGAATTCCCAAGGATTTTATTTCGTAGTTAAGTGTCATTCTTTGCTTTTGCTTCTTGTTGAGAGTTTTTGTGATTACTTCTTTTGCCTTCTGCTTTTGGTTTGTCCTGTTGTCTTATTTCTTGTTTCCTGTTTCCCTTGTTCTTGTTGCTCGCTTTATTTATCTGTGTACAGGATTTTTTTTTTCATGGTTTTGTCATGATCTCTGCTCATGCCACCCAGATCATGCCTGGCTTGCTTTTAATAGTTTCTGTGTTCTTGTTAGTCAGCCATTTCCACTCAGTCATGCCCTGTTGTCAGCCTGATTGCAGTCACCTGTTTCCCTGATTGATCTGGGCACTATTTAAGCCAGAGTTTTTCATGTATCTAGTGCCAGATCGATGCATATGAGTGTGTTGTGTTGCTTCTGCCTTTTGTATCCAGCGGTTCTTCTCAGTGTGTTTTTTCATAGAGCCTTGTGACCACAGTTTCTACCCTGACCTGATCCTTGTCCATCCCTTGCCTGTACCTTCACCTGTGAGTTTGGATTTCTGGATTTTGGCCTGGTCTTGGACTCTTTTTTTTTCTCTCTCACATCAGAGAAAGTTAGTCTTATGTAGCTGTTTGAACACTCTTCCCTGCACTAGAGTGCGAACACCACGCCACTCAGTTTGTGTTCTGTCTTTAGGGTGAACCAGTTTCTGTCTGAGGGTCCTGTTTGCTTCGAAGTGCTCAGGGATGTTGTGTTTGGAGAAAATCCTTCAGAGTGTCTCATATACTGGAGCTACATACGGCATGGAACCATTTTGACGTTTGTTTTTTATCTCTGTTTGAGTCTGTGGAGTGTTTTCTAGATTTCTTGGCTGATTTGATGAAAGCCCAGTTAGGGTCTCTACAGGTCTGAAGAGCTTTTTGATGTGTTTCTGTTCCTTAGCAACAGCATTTCACATCTTTATAGCAGGGTGGTGCACTTTGTTGTTGGTCCCTGGGCACTTATCTTAGTGGTCTCGTCAGATTAAAAACAAGGATATTTGTACTTCACTTGTTCTGCATCTTACCACTGTTGGAGACAGACATGCCTTGCGTGTTATAATGCTTTGTTTTGGATTTATTCATACAGAAAGTACAAATCTGAAAAACTTTGCCAAATGCAAGTAGAGCAAGTTGTCTGGTATCCAACAAGTCACCAGTTCGAATCCTCTCTCAGTCAGAATAAAAAATTGCTTAGGTGTTGTGTCCTTGGGCGAGACACTTCACCTATCCTGTTTGGTGGTCAGAGCACCTGTGCAAAGGCAGCCTCGACTCTCTCTGTGTGTGTGGATTACAGTTTGTAGTATGAAGCGCTTTGTGAGTCATCTGATTTAAAGCTGGTAAAGATATTGACGCACAACGGCTGTTTCTAACGCCTCCGTTAGAAATTTGCGAAGAAATCCCCCTTTGTTTGTTTACTATCGGCATCACTGGAGTTTTTTCTGGAACTACTACAACTTTATTTCTTCGAATATGTCAGGCTCATCAATGATAAAAGGCTGTTTATTGTTACTCTTAAGTGTTATTGATAATCTAATAGCCAATAGATAATGAAACAAGTTCATTATCTATTGGCTACTTTATTTCAAGCCTCACCATGTCTATGATTTATGAATATTATAACTTTTTCTTTTGGAAACCAGAAGTACAAGACCACTACAAGTCGATAAAATGATTTTAAAGTAAATTTGACATTTAAATTTGCTACAAAATCCTCTTTACTACCTTTAAAGCTTTACAAGTTCAAGACCTTTTACCATTTACTCTGTGAATTTGTCCAGCTTTACAGGACCAACTACCAAAGTCCAAATCCTTGCAGATGGTTTCATAAACTGAGGGAACAGGTTGTAAATCTATTCACATAGTTGAATTAAATGAAGGAATTACTTCATGTAAACTCTCATGTCTTTCTGCAAAAAAATGCATAAATCTTAGTTACTCACCTCTGCATCCTCACTGGCCCAGCAGTGGTAGAGCAACAGTCTGTAGTTGCAGCATGTAACAGAAGACTGAAAGCCTGTTGGGTGTCGCTTGAGGAGGATCACCAGGCTGTTAGTGTAGTTGTGCTGGTTTGCTGCAATTATAACTACTTGAAAATTAATAATGCTGGTAAGAGTAAAAATACAAGATGATAACCAAGCTAGTAAAATTAAGTAAAAATAATGATGGTGACTAAAGGAAATAAAAGAAAAATAAAATGTTTAAATTAAATTAACCTTTGGGCTATTATATTAAATCAGTGAAATACTGGATCATTCTAGGTCTCTAAATTGTGAGTTGTCAACAATCCTGAAACAATTTAAAGTTGCGAGCAGCAATTAACAATCTTAACACCCTTGCGGCCACCACAGTCCCGCCGTCCCAAAGCACCAGGAACCTCTAGGGTTTCTGGTAACTGCCCACATGACGTAAAATCGCCTTCAGAATTAAAATCTTTTTTCAAACCTGATGAGTTTGGTCCAATCCAATGGCTTGTCATGGAGCTACAATGACTTCCACCAACTGTTTAATGGTGGTTGTCTTTGTACTTAAAGCCACTTCTTTTTTATGGTGAAAGATTGAGGAAAGTTTACTAACATAAAGTTTTTTTTTCTGTTCCCTCATTAAGCACCTGAAATCTGATACCAATTAAATCATCTAGTTTTGGATGTTCTACAACAAACGATCCAGGTCTTCAAACTGTTAGGGTTGTGTTTGCAGGCAGTAGATGGCGCTATAGAGTAAACCGGTATTTTTTTATTATTTTTTAAGAGACAAAAACTATTAATTCATTTTCTCATAAACTAGAAGTCTTTGAAAATATAGTATGTAGTTCTTCTTCAGGCTAAAATTGGGTCACAGTCTGCAAAGTTCTGCATTTATGCATTAAAGAAAGCAACAAAATGTTGCTGTTCCTCTGAACAGGCTGGTCTGGAAGCTATATCTAGTAGATAAGATATTTATTCTTTTTACGCAGAAACACACAGAAAAATGGCCAAAGCATTGCTTTAAGTAGTAGGTGTATATATATATTGGTAATTTTTATTCTTCATTAGCATTATTTGAGATATATTTCATCAGGGTTAGGGTTAGGGTTAGGTTAGGGTTTGGAATTCTGGCAAAACCTCTTCCAAAATTTAACATAACATTGGGATGAGAAGAGCTGCAGATCATTATGGTTCTTGACAGTAGTATGGGTGCTGCACAGTGGGAGTGGGGATGGGGGTCTGGGCTTGACCTGGACTTGCTGTCCAGGGCACTGGGCCAGTGCGCAAGAAAAGCATTTCATGGATGGAGCATGTGGTCTGGTCCGGTCAACCCATCTTTCTCAGCCCCACCCCCTCCCAAACTGTTCCCCCTTAATCCCTGCCTAAAGCTTCCTCCCTCATATTCCCCTCCTCTTCCTCCTCCTCCTCACCTCAGCCACCTCCCTTGTTTCCAGCATACTACAAGGAAATGCCACCAGATGCCCGGTGTCTAAAACAGGCATTATCTTCTTAGAAGATGTCTGAGTAATTCTGCTTCTTTTAACGCTGGGGTTCTGATTATCACTGTGTTATGTGGAAGTGATGAGGATGACAGGAAGTAGAAGAAAATGGGTAGCCACATCTGCTCGGTCACGTGCTGCTGCTGTCTATGCAAAACAAGATCTTACACACCCAGAGGGGGTGTATGTCTGTTTGAGGTATATTAAGGAAAAATATACATCCATCATTTGAATTGACAAATAAGGTACATAAACTGTTTGATGTAACATATAGCTAACATTATTGTACTCGTGATAAATATTATCTTTATTAATGAGGGATTAACTAAGTGGCATTCTGGGATTTCTAAATAAGTGTACATCAACAGCAGCATTTAGTCTTGTGTTTTATACATGTTACTCATCAAGAATTTAAAACCAGAGGAACAGGACTTCATTTGGAATAAGAAAATGTGTCAGTCATGGGGACTCTGGGAGAAAGTGATTCGTCAGACCCTGAGGGGGCACCACTGACCTAAATACAAAATTGTCAACAGCAATACTATACTGACCAAGCAAAAGAGAACTCTGGGGAAATAAACATTTAACCCTTAAAGAGGCCATTTCATACAAATTTCAGGACTTTGTGGTTATTTCTAAAGTATTAACCAGTAATATGAAACATTTTATATCTAAAAAACATTAGAAAACACTGATTTACAGACCTTTCAATCTGTCTGCATCAAAATTCGCCTGGTTCCGGCTCATTCCATCAGGCTTCGACAGCAGCTTGTTCATATTCATTGTTCAAATTTGCTGGACTCGGAGAGCAAGGTATACTGTGTACACCTGTGGAACTAAAATATTCAACAGAAACCTCAGAAAACCCGTTTTTAATGGAAGGGCCTCTTTAAAGCAGCTGTTGGGACTCTAAAGGATGAAGCTGTCCGCGCAGGGCTGAGAACTCTGTTATTTTCCAAAAAATATCGTGAAATAAAAAGAAATTCATTATTTCCCATTTTGGTGAAATTTTGTGCAGCATCAGCACCCAATGATTAGAAAAACACAATCTTTGTAAATGGATTTTTTTACAGCCCAAAACAGCAGGACTTTGTTTATCTTTCTTAAGTTTAGTGATTGAAAGGGAATTTGCCAAATTTCTCCAATTTGTTAACTTTGTTCAGCCCATAGTTCATGATTTTAGCCAGTGACTATGGATGTAGAGGGACATGACCTTTCCGTTAGTGTATGTTGATGGAGAAGAATAGCAAACATGAGCAATACTGAGGTGGATTATTCAATTTCTCATTTTTTTTCTATGTCTTTGAAGGGAAAACTGGAAATGAATAATCTGGATGCAAAAGGATCAAATCATATTTCTGATAAAAAAAAGAATCTTTGCTTTTTGCAGGTTGTATTTACTGAAAGAACCAAGTTCCAGTGAAGGTGTAAGAGGAACTGTTATATTGGAATAAATGGAACAACACTTCCCTGTCAGACTTAGACATTAATCTTCAATAGCTCTCCATACCTGTGGGATCCCACAAGGGTTCATTCTTGGCCCACATTTGTTCCATCTTTACATGCTCCCTTACTCCATTCTGAACAAACACCAGATGTTATTCCACTGTTATGCAAATGACCACTAAATGACCCAAAATCGTGAATGACACTTAATTTTCTTAAAATTAAATGAACAAAAACAGAAATAATAATTTTTGCATCATTCAGTCTTAATCATCTCATAGTATTGGTTTTGGTTCACCAGATACCTTCAAAATCGGTTTGTATAAAACCTGGGATTAATTTTAAGCAGCATGTTTTCTTTTGGAAAAACAAGTCAAGACAAGATTTCTCTAAAAAAAGTGACATCTTTTGTCTCATTCTTAGACTTTGAGAGAGGCATCAATAATTTTAATTTAATCCAAACTTTACTATTGTAATAATCTTGTAGTAATGTTTTGGTATTGGTTTTTCATTGCTGTCTCATTTGCAACTGGTCCAAAATACTGCCATGACTTTGGACAATCATGACCATTTTACACCCATCATCGTAAATCGCTGAGGTCAGGTGACCAGATGCTCTGAGCAGTACTGAGGAGCAGACTGAAACAGAAATAACGACTTTTGTTGTGACTGCTCCTAAATTACGGAATAGCCTGTCCTTCTAAATCGGGATCTCAAAATCTTATAAAGATGTTAAACTTTTAAAACTTTGTTTAAAAACATTTTATTCCTTGGTATTTAATTCAGATAGAATATTGAGGTGTATTCAATCTCCTCTATTATATCTATTCTTTTTATAAGTACACTACTTTGATCAAAACTTATTTTCTATAAAATGTGTTTGTAAATAAAGTTGACTTGAGTAATATTAAAAAACTCTTTAGACACTTGAGCATTTTTGTTAATAACTAAACTTCCACCTATTTCAGACACAGCACTTGTTAAAACTATAAACTTAAATCTTTATAAATTGATTTAGTGTTTAGTGGAAAACATCACCACCTCAGCAGTTATTTTATTTACCCACTTGTACCTGTTTAGGTTGGTAGAGAGGTTGGTACCTACCTTCAGTGGTCCAACGGTGAGAGATGGTTGGATCCTGGACTGGTCACAGTCCAATTAGCATGTTTCTTTTTAGTTAGACAAAAAATATTGAATTTTACCTTTTTTTTCAACAACATGTTTGGGTTGCACCTGCAGCTTTCTTCAGGGGTTGTCATCCGTTGTCCTGACTGACGTTTTTATCAGTGTCTTTTTTTAAGAGTGGTCACAGTCTATAACAGGGACACACACAGAACTAGAGATGGGCAAATAAAACCTGGTGAAGTTTTTGAGTCTTCTTAATTGTACTGACGAGGATTTGAGGCATCAAATCCTCAGAGTCTGCTGGTGACATCTAGTGGTCAGTTTTAATAATCGCAGCCACAAACTTTTGAAATGATTCTCACATATGGAAGAATATTCCTTTTATTGATTGAAAGCATTTATTCTTGATCTGAAAACATAATCCCTCATTTTCACTCTCAAAATTATACTCTTAATACAATAAGTCATGCTGTTTACACAAATTTCCAGCACCTTGGATGTTTTTGCTTGTGCTTAAGCTTCGTATGCAAGTGAAACTCTTCACACTCTGATTTTAAGGCCCGAGTGCCGCAGGCGATGCAAAGGCTGTTTCTTATTATTTATATTCCAAGTTCTTCCACGTTTTTAACTGGATTTTTGGGGGGCTAATCATAAAGTCAGGAAATAAAGTCAGTTTTATACTTATCAACACAAAACTTGGTCAGTAGAGTCGCAAGGCATGGGGGTTTAAAAGTTCTTCAAGAACACTACTGAATATTTATGGTGTGGGTTAGGCATAACCTCAATGTTTTACTTCTTGCCAAAAACAGAAAAACTGTAATAACTCAAGCAAAAAGATTTTCTATGATGATTTTCTTGTTTGTTTTGGGGTTTTTTTCTAAAATTTTTGGAGCATCCCTGACCCCAGAACAGAATCAGTCTACTTTATCAATTGTTTATCCTGTTTATCTCATTTTCTCTGATGCTACTCCCAAAACCAACAACTGAACATGTAATCACACGCTCAAATGCAAACTAATAAAACATTTCCAAAATCTTGCTGCACACATTGAGGGACATAAACTTCCTCAAGAAATACAGTCTAGTCTATACTTAAAAACTGCATCCCTGTGTCCTGTTCAGTCTGTGGTCCAGGTCAACAATGAGGTGTTTATACTCCTTTACCACCTCCAGTCATCTATTTTTGTCTTGTTCACATTCAAGATAAGATTCCCATTCAAGATTCTTATACCATACCACAAAGTGGACAACCAGTTCCCTGTACTCTTTTGATGGTTAAATAATGCAGCAGTGACAGAAGACTGGTACTTTACCTGTTGAACTGCTAAATGGAAGGTTTCCATAAAATCAACAAGAACAGTGTTTCAAATGTGATCATGAAATTATAGTGCTACCAGTTAGAGAGGTTAAAAATAGACCAACATTCTTGAAAAACATTCTTGTGTTTTTACTCCTTCAAAATAAGAGTATGACATTTCTCTTATTTATAAGATTTAAACCACACAATTACACTCAGCTGAGGCAATTTTATTATCAACAATATACAGCTCATATTTAAGTAGTTTATCTGCCCATCGATTCACAAAAACTGCCACGCATGATCAAACTTTTCCCAATAGGGGTTATATCTTCCCTCATCAGTTGGCTAAGATCAGGTCCTTCTGGCCTCTTGTAAGGACTTACATGTGTCCACACCTCTTTATGCTTCCTTGTCCAACTAGAAACTTCAGTTGCCCTATGATGGAGGAGTGTACCTTCAACCTGCTGCTGAATGTCAAACTCTAATGCAGTTTCAGAAATATCCTGCCAACAAGACCAGATTAGGAACTTCTACAGAAATTCTCCTAACCCAAAATTATTTTGAGTTTAATTGTGACTTTTTTCTTCAGCCCAAAGGGACTGTGATGAGGAAAAATTTACTCTAGTGTATACAGACATATTTATGACTGAATGGAATCATCTGCATTACAGAAATGTATTGGGGGGAAAACAGTACAATACTTTTATTTTTAGATGGTATTTGGTGCGTACAGCCTCACTCTCCAGAGGACTTTGAGTACTTCTTGGACACTTTGAAGAGACACAACACCTCTATAAAGCTGAAGTCCACCGTGAGTATAGTTTCTGTTGACCCTTTGTAGACACAATCACTTTTATGGGTCCTGGATTTATAGATATTTTAACATCAGGAGTGAAAGAGTCTTTTAAACAAACATATACACATGCTCTGTTTTTTCTGACTGGTTTTCACCCAAAGTACACATTTGCTGGACTGATTAAAACTCAATTATTAAGATTTCATTCCGGAATAGCGCTACAACTGGTGGCAGCTTGTTGGAGTAGCTCTGTGATTTAGCACTTGCTAGCATTTTTTTGTTCTTTTTGAGTATTTCTTGCTAGTTTTTTCTTCTGGAACTATTTTCTAAATACTTTTCTTCTGATTTGGGTGCTGTGCTGATTGAGTTTTTTGCTTGATTTGTCACTTTTTTGCCACTTGTTATGATGCGTAACCATGGCAACAAGAGACTTTCTTTACAAGAAAGAGCAGCTAACTGACATTTCTAAGGCTAAAATAATCCTCAAATTGAAACTCTGGATCCCTGATGAGCTCAAAAGAAGAAGACATGGATGCAGAGCAGGAGCACAGTGAAGAGAGAGAAAGAGGAAGTTTAAACCTTCACTTCCATCAGTCATGTTGACAAATGTGAGATCTCTTGCTAACAAAATGGATGAACTTGAAACTCTGTTGAAGACCCAGCCAGAGTATCAGGAATGCAGCATCATGTGTTTTACTGAGACATGGCTAAAGGAACATATGCCGGACTCCAGCGTGTCTCTACCTGGCTTTCAAACAATATGAGCAGACAGAGATTTGAAGAGGAGCAGCAGAAGAAGAGGAGTTTGTCAACTGATCACATCTGCAGTCACCTGTTGGAAAAGCAGCATCAGAGCAGGTGACATGAAGAGGCTGAACGGATGGATAATGAGGACTGATTCTGTCCTTGAGACTGATCTGGAGTCTCTTGAGTTGATTGTCCAAAGGAGGATGAAGAACATGATGGAAAACCCTCATCATCCTCTTCAGAACACAGTAACTCAACAACAGAGTGTCTTCAGTCAGAAGATTCTTCATAATCCGCTGCAGCACAGACGCTACAGGAGATTCTTCCTGTCCACAGCTAGAACCCTCTACAGGAGATCCTTCCTGTCCACACCTATAACCTTCTATGATGGCTCCCTGAAAAAGAACTGAGCTACAACAACACTTAATTTCCCTTTTGGGATTAATAAAGTATTTTTGATTTGATTTGATTTGATTTCATACAATTTGCAGCAGACATTAGACTTTTAGAGACTACTGACATGTTATTTACCAATTTGGCCACAAGGAGGCACTCAAGGTCCTATTTAGGTAGTGTTATAAATTCTTCAAAAAGACCGGCCTGTTGACTTTCCTCAGTGCTGCCATTTGTCACCACTTAGTCCTCTTCTACTGTCAAATTAGTGAGTGCAATGGGGGACAATTTTATTACATCTGTGCAGAATACAAATAAATTATTAGATCATAGGATGATTGCTGCTTTCAGGGAATGAAAAAAGTAAAATATTATTTGGTGCATCCCAAAATAGGACCACTGTTAAACCCAAAAGCTAGAAGTAATGAGAAGTTTTTTTTCAAGCACTAGAAATGATTACCAAACTGTTTTAATGGTGAAGTTATTCTGGCTAAATTCAGGCATTGTGTTTATTTAATGACATGTGACAGGTGTAGACTAAAATGTGTGGGTGAAATGGGTAAGACCATATTAACAAGGTTAACTCAACATAGAGACAAAGTTTTAAAGAATAAAGATGGACTTACTTGTGTTGTGCAACATTTTATCTTATAGGGCTGGTAATTGGTGAGGGCCACAGAGCTACAGGGTAAACCCAGATGGACATCAGGGCTGAACAGATCTGGATGGACAGACGTGACACAATTACAACTATGGGATTAAAAAAGAAATGAGCAAAGAAGAATTAATAAAAAGATGATCAGCACAAAGAGATTTTCAATTCCAACTCCTCATCCTATCACTAACCTTTTCCCAGTTTATTTTCCTAACCCTTTTTAACAACCACAGACCCCTCTCTGCCCCATCCCCTGATAATTTAAGCCAAATATTGGGGATTTCATCCCTGGTTGTGGGATGCAGCTGCCTCATGGGGCTGTAGCCTGAAACTTTCAGTTGTTTAAGCCAAATACAGAAAGGACAAAACTCGAGGATGCTATATTAAAATGGGGGTGGACAGGAAATGAGGTGCCAAAACAAAAACGGTGAATGAAAGAAGGACATCAGGACATGCCATATGCACAGGAGCCAAGTCAAGCAGAGCTTGAAGACAATGTGCTTTGAACCTGATGAAGACAGGTTGAAGGTGGGATTAAACATGACCAGTGTCTAGCAGTCCACTTATAATCGGCTATCTCCCTCACAGTATTTTCTTATTATCTTTAAGTGTGTTTGTGTTCAAATCAAATCATTTGGGTTTTTTTCACCATGTCAGATATGTTTAGTTTTTATAAGGTTTCACAGCTAAGATCATGTTCACATTTGATTCTCAAAAAGGAATTTGGTCTCTCACCATTTTTAATGAACTCCAGTTTACTTTGTTTTGCTCATGTTATTATTTTTTTTTTCATTTTTTAGTTATTGTTTTTTTTAAGTTTGAAATCAAAATAAAAATGTTAAATGTCAGCTGCTCCTGAGGGATGAGGGTCATGGAGTAATGACAGCGTACATGTGTTCTGGCATGGCTGGTGGACTGCCTCATTGGGTGGCCATATGGGATGACTTGGGCGACCTTATCATTGGGGGCAGGACCCTGTTGGGCACTGAGCTGTGCTCCTGCAGAGTGATCCAGGTCCCAGGGCTCCTTTTTCAGCCACCATGGGCTGACTGCTCGATTTCTCTGGTTCTCCAGGGTGTTTACCCTTGGACCACAGGAGATCTGTTTAGGGTCTCCCATCGCCTCATGCTGGAATGGGCAAGCTGCTGTCTGTGAGATGTATGGCCCTGTGTCTTTCAGCTCTCGGTGCGTTGCAGAGTGCCCGGATCTGGTTAAGTTACAATACCCTTTATGGTATTTATATTTGTGTTTATTTATTTATTTATTTCAAACACGCTCATCATTCAGCATTTTTTGCAAAGAATATTTCTAGTTTTTGTTTGTAAAGGAGTAGGAAGAAGTCTAAACTTCTTTTTTGCACCAATCTCAAACTATACACAACTTAACTGCTTTCAAATAGAGAAATCCAAATTCTGAGATAAAACTATTGCCTACATCTTTAGATTTATTTAGAATTTGTTTTGAATAGATTCTTTTGAACTGCTTTATGATTTTACTTTCTTTTAATTCATCAGAGAGACTGTTCCTTAACTTAACCATTTATATTGATATACACATACTTTTAGAGTAGATTATTCAGATTGACCTTTTCTACATTACATTTATTGTTTGCATTGATTGATGGATTGATGGTAATGGCAATTCTCAATGAATATTTCTTTTAATATTTCTATTAATATATCTTAAACCCCCGAAGGAAGGTAACGTTGTGGGATAAATACAGTGTTGTTTTAGGACAAATAGGTCATCAAGGAGGATATCAGTCCAGCTAGTGTAACACCAAGGTCAGCTTGAAGCTTCCAGATAGATATTGGAACCATTATAACTGATAAAAAAAATCCTGAAATGATAACATGCACTTTGCTAGACCATCTTGTTTTGTAAGAGACCTTGTGGAAATCCAGTTCCACTAACTTATTTAATATGCATGTAAGAACTATAAAAGCTCATGTCAGAATCTCAAAAGTTGGATTTGTTTGGGATGATGTTGGAAGGCTGTCTAGACTCTGCATAACTTGATACAATGTCAGACAAGCTGTCATCACTTCTTATTCTTTCTTTCTTTAATGCAACACACTAAAAACTCAACAGGTTTATACAGACGGAGACTGGTGGCCGGCTCGCCCCATTCTAAGATGCATCAAAGTGGGTGAAAAGAAATTTGGGTAAGCACCGATAAACCAAGCCAAGGCAGTTATTGCTGCTAAATTCCAGGACCTGACACAAAACAAAACGTATCAGACTGAAGAGCCAAATGAAGAACCAGCACTGTAGCACTCCACATCTCAAACAGAACATCAAGGCCCAGCAGGTCCCCCACCTCATCTGCAGAATTATGGGTTGCAAACTCCCGATTTACTGTAGTGAGCCATGATGACGATGAAGGCAGTAACTGTTTCTGCTCTCAGATTTTATGCTGCTCACTCAGATATCCAGCTCTCTCCTCAATCCCTCTCTGCTGTGCTCAAACTTCCTGTGAACTTGGCTCATAGATACAACCTTCTCTTTGAAGTAAGGTGTAAAAAACGTTTGCTTTGACAGTCTCGAAATTCTAACATTAAAATTAAAAGTAGTGCTAAGCTACTAATGTGTTAATGATGTTAAAGAACTTTAACTCACGCTTGTAGAATCTTGATCGACATGTTGACCTTCGACTCAGGATTTTAAATAGTTTACAAACCAGTTTTTGTCTGTCTGCCAAACCATAAATGTTTTTTCACCCACCCCGTCTTTAACAATGTTAAAGGTGCAATATGGAACACAAACACCACAACAACATCCAGTGTGCTGATGCGGCAGCCACAACAACAGAACAAGGCCTCCAGCTGTTGGGCCGCCAGGCTCGCGACCTCTGCATGCGCTCTGATGCCATGAAAATTCCTCACCCAAATTCACTCTGGCCCCCAATCCTCTCTAGTCGCTCCTCCTCCGAGAAGGACAACAAAATCCCAGGTACTCTGAAGCAGCTGCTCAACCCACCGACTCCATCACCCTCGCTATTACGGACTTTTCACCGTATAAGGCAATCTGCAATGGTGCCGCTATTGGCTGGTAGATGTAAAAATAAAGCCAGTGTCTTACCCATCAAAATAAATTTTTTTATTATATTTTACTTTAAATATAATTTTTAAAGAAATACTGTACTTCATTCTACACCCCTCTAAACACCACGTGGAGGAATTACGTTTTTTTAAACATAGCTTTTTATGAAAATGTTCCATATTGCACCTTTAACCTAAAGTAGTAATACAATATAAATGACACCAAACCCGAATGAAAACAGAACTGGTATACCATGAAGAGAATGGGGCTTGTAGATTGACCTGAAAGAGACAAATAAAGGTCAAATAGGTAAACAACAAAGCATATGCTAGAAGATGCTAAGAAAACAAACAGTAAATAAAACATAACTCAAAGGAAGAGAAAATGAAATAGCAAGATGTCAATGTGTATTTAATTAGTGTGATGATGCACATCACAACAAAAACTGTGGAAGAAATAAGCCCAAAGCTCAGACGTACTCAGCTGGTTGGGTTTTTAGAGTAACCTGAAGTTTGAAGTAACTGGGTGATTATTAAATGTTTACTGTAAAATAAATTTCAACTGAAAAATTCTAAAAATGATTTTTTAACCACCCCATTCATCTCTGCTATGATGTTAAAGAATATAAAATTATTCCCCTTAAAAACTGTTCTATTGTGACTTTCTTTGCTATGCCATGTTGTAGTTTGATACTTTTTATTTAGCAGTTCCACTTGCCTACAATGGAAGGAAAAGACAAATGTATTTTCACCAGGCTTGTATTAGTGCTTTTAAAACATCTATGCCGTATTATTAGGGGACTGGTAAATGGAAGACTTCGGGTAGAAAAACTGAAGCAGCAAACTGTGGGACATTAAATAATTTGTTATTCTCAGACTGTGCACGTACTTTCAACCTGAAAGCAGCAGGAAACCTTTCTCACATCGATTTTAGCTGCATTTTATTCTGACACATTTAAACAAACTACAACATCAGAAAAGATTCTGCCCACAACAATCGATTTCCTCATTTTAAATCCTATCTGTCCTAAACACAAACTACAAGGACTGCAAACATTTACAACCAACGAGGCTTCTCATTGGTGAGCTCAACCTGTCAATCTAAACGACTGGCCACTCACATACAACGTTGAATGACGAAGGTGGGAACACTCAGTTTGTACAGTATACTGCAAAACTGTTGATAATGTTGAGACTCAAAACTGTTTAAATGATTTGTACAACTATTATTAGCCTATCGCGTGCAAACGGACAGGTACGTACTGCTCAGCTTCCGGTCTACGTTTGTCTTTTTATGGATATTTTAAATGTGTGAAGCTGTCGAGTCGGGAAGGAACCGCTCACCTCCGCCGACCCACAGTCTCTGTTTGGGTTTATTGTGGGTCCTGTGCCTTTTCTTTGACTTGTCAGTGACAGAATAGTAACATAGAAAGTGAATTCAGTGATGATGTTTGGAGGCCAGTCTGCATTGGACAGCACTTCTTTCTCCCACCTCGAGGAAAACGAAAGTGATGTCGGCTCCATGATATGACTGAACAAGTGTGTTTTTGTGACAGAATCAGCTTACTGCACTTTTTATTTGGAGGGTTGACGTTGTAAATTACGCAGACTGTGCCGACAACAGCATTCATCTCTAACGAACTGCGTTTCTGATCCAAGAAAAAAACCAACAACAATTAAAGAGGGGTCAAGGACTACATCCGGTTTACGTAGTAAAATAAAAGCACACAATCGATCAGTTGTCACTACTATCTTTAGCGATAGAGCACAGTCCAGGTGGGTAATTTTACCTGTCTTGTGTATTTTTATGTAAACATCTCATGAATATGTACTTTATTATTTCACTTCAATACAAATCTGACAGCAAAATGCAACATTTCAGTCAAGAGGTGCGCAGTTTAACTGTGAAAATGCGAGTATAGGAGTCTGTTTTAAAGTTCAGATTTTACAATTGTTTAAATTTAAGGATTTAACAACTGTAATAAAAATAAATGGACTAAAAAGGAAGAACCAATAGTTCTTTTTTAAAGGCACATGTATTTAAGATAATTTTTGTCATAACCTAAGTCACGCTGAGTGTCACTACAAACACGTGTGTGTGCTGCACGGACCCCAGCACTTTTACCTGCAATTCAAAACTGGCAGAAAAAAATTATGTCTGTCACCACATAGTTAAAAATAGCCACACTCACAATTCATTCAGTTTGAGAAAAGATTTTTATTCAATTATTACATCTACATTTCTCAAAATGTTTACTGTTTATCTTCCAATCTTGACATTGCTATTACAAAGGCAATAATTAAATCCTGAATTCATAATGTCTGGATGAAAATTATATGGTCAGTTTGTCATGGAAAGGTTTTACATCAAAATTACATACATGCTTATTGACAATGGTTTTTGGGAAGTTTTGATGTGAGGGAAGTCAATAATCAATACAAGATATAAACTGATCAATAATCAAAATATTCCATTAACAAGCCGTGGGTTGATATCTGTACCAGAAGTCAGCTGATGATAGTATCTTTAAATTTATTAACATCAGTTGAATAGTTCTAGCAATTAGAACAGCCATGGATAAAACTAAAGACTGGTTCACATGACAAGATTTTTACAGTGACGCAAGAGTTTCAGACCGCACACACAAATATTGGCCATATTCCTGTTCTGCTCCTGTTGTGTGTGGTGTCTCATTATGTCATGTGGCCACACATAACACACGGAGTGATTTTACTCGCAATAGAGATGGGTTCCCCTCCCCAAAAAAAACAGATGAGCAGTAGTGCTTGTGGATCATTGCTGAGAAATATGCATCCAGTCACCAGCTGAGCGCACCGCTCTGCAGCACTTCAGCCAGTGCGAACCAGACGTCAGAAGAAAAAGAAGCATCTCGTCGCCTCGCTTTCTGACTGGCTGCACAGAGCTGGCTGCATGCTCGGTTCTCCTTGCAAGACCACCCACGGACCGCTATCGGGCCAAGTCAATCCAACATGTTGGATTTCCCTGATTTGCTATCAAACGTTCTTCCAAACGGACCTAATCGCTCTTAATACACCACACACGGCAAGATTATCGGTTAGGACTATCTTGAGAACCATCCTGAAAATCGGCATAAAAATCTTGTCATGTGAACCGGAATTAGAAAACTAAAGACTCTCGTCCAGCCTATTTACAAATATGTTGTTCTTATAACAGATTTTAAATAAGAGAAAAATAACAGTTTATGGGCTACCAAGAGCTGTTTTGTATTAAAATGAAAATTACAAAATAAAATTTAGAGCCCCTTCTTCAGGACAAACATTTTTGCATAATAATGTTTGTTTTATCTGTTTGTGCGTTGATTATTTTCAATTGGCAGGAAATGTACTGTGAAGCTTTTATTTTGGCGAAATTAGGTAGATTTCCTGTTTTACCGCATATAATTTGTTAAACTTGATGGAGCTGATCTCAGTACAGCAAGTGCTGAACTGTTATCATGTGTTGATAAGTTAAAAAGATTGAGTATCAACGATGAGACGCATCCGCTGGTTCTTGAGAACATTTTTAGAGGTACGTTCACATACAACAGGAACGTTCGTCACTGAGAACTAGAGCTTCCAGTCGGTTCTAGTGAGAACCCGGTCGCGTCTCCGCCACAGAGAGAAAATATTCTCGCTGCTGTGGACATGGTGTCCGCCTGCTGGCTTCCGCTCGCAGTTAGTTGGTTTTTCCTCGACATGTCACCGGTAAGCAGTGTGGTAGAGCAAACATTCGTGTCACTGTAACTGCGCTTCTCAAATATGGTCCAAGTCCTGAAATTACATTGGGTGAATAAATGTCAGAGCAACTGTTTGATACTGAAGACCCCCCCCCCTCCTCCTCCATCACCACCTTCCTGTCCGCATCGATGTGTCAGACCCGCATGCAAACGAGCAGTTATAAAAGAAGCTCAAGCGGGGCTTTTCTATCAGTTTGGTGACCGACTTCTGCCGATGCTTGACTCGAAAAGCTTGTCTGCTTTTGAAATATGTTCAAACCGTGACTCGTCCAGTTAGCAGGATGCAGAGCTAGCAAGCTAACAGCTACTTTATTAACTGTGTTTAGAAAAAAGAGCCGAGGCTCTTCAAAACCCGATCCAGATCTGTGTGTTCATGGCTAGGAAAGGGCATTTTTCATTGAACACTGTGAGTGTTTTGAACCTGGAAGTGGTGAACATGTCAGGAACATTGTCATCATAGTTTGACAGGAGTGAAATCCTCTCTACTGTACTTTGGATCTTCTCCTCCAAACCAAAGCAAGATGGACTCTCATTCGGTTTGTCTGCCTCGTCAGAGTCCAAATGGACATTTTGCACGGAGATTAAAATGTCTTTAGAAACAGAAAGGCAGTAAATATGAGGCGGAGGGTGGCATTTATCTGAAAAATATACCGTTATAGCGCGTGAGAAGCTGGACGCAGCAGCACGGGACTCCCTCCCAGCGTCAGCAGCTCGTTACCTGAACGCACAAATACGCCAGCTTCACGCGAACTGGTCCGGTTAGTGTCCCTTCAAACGCATCCAGCGCTCGGGGCTGTTTGGCCTACTGGTTTAGCTTTTGGCCACAAGGTGGATATGCTGCACAACCAGAGATCAGGTCTGACAAAATGTCCCACCAGGGCTGCAGGCAGCTGAGGTCGGAAGCAGTTTGCTGTGCCTCTTCTCGTGTTCCAGGGATGTTGCTTTGAACCCATTTTCCTGCCAACAAGCCCTTGTTATAGCCAAATCATTGCAGAGATGACCTGACTGAGTGGTGTCTTGTATTTTATAGGTCATCGTCACTGTATGACAGAAGCTGTGGCAGATTCATCTTCATCTTTTCCATTTCCATAGTTTCTTTTTTCTCAGTAAGTATACCTGTTTTCACTTACCCCTCATCATACAAACAGCTTCTTCATTCATTCATTTACTGGTTAATTTAATTTGTGCTGTGACACCTGGTCTAAACTCTCTGAGAAATAATGTGGGATAAATAAAAAGAACAGCATGTTAATGTTGTATGGTTATCCAATTTGTATATGCAGAGCCAAAATGTCAAACTCAAATATACCCAGAAACATTCTAGAAAACCCTATTCAGGGCCTGGTCAGGGTGGTCTGGTTAAGATGGCCAGGTTAGAGTTTTCCAGTGAAAGTGGCCCACTTAGAGGGGTTTGTTAGAGGGCCCAATTAGGTGGGGTCCAGTTAGATTGGTCCGATTATGGTAGTCCAGTTAGAGTGTCCCAGTTAGAATGGTCTGGTTAGAAAGGCCCATTTAGAGGCCTAGGTAGAATTGCCCAATTAGGGTGGTCCAGTTGGTCCATGTCAGTGACATTCTATATATCCCACCCTCATGTAAAGCAGCAGGACCCCCCTCCCCCCCAACAAAATACTCCAATAAATAAAACCATATTGAAACATACATGCATTGGCCTACTTCCTGTTCCCAGACACAACATCTTTACTTTGAATCAGTCATCCCACTGAAAATGAATTTATTTCCTCCATAAGGGCAGTTTATCTAAAAAAAACTGTTAAGAAAGAGAAGTATTTCTCATTAAAGGGACTATTAATAAGTTTGAAATTTTTGTGCTTGCGATTGCCCGTCAGGCCAAACGTGTAACTGCAGCCTTAATGGTAAACTCATGCAAGAGGCGTGCATGCTGTACGTGCACTCGCAAGTGTTCAGAAATAACAGCTGAGTCAGTCCTGTACTGGACAATTTACAGATTTGTAGGCATGACTTCTACTGAGGTAATAAATGTGATGTAAGATATTTAGACCAAATCAGCTGTAGTTATGCCAGACAAGCAGTCTAAAAAAAATGTTCCTACTACGGGAAATATGTGGAAACCCCTCTGCTTTGAAAGCGTCAACTTGCCTCGGACTTGGATAAGCGTTTGACTCACATGCAGAACTCAGGCTGGACTCAGGTATCAAAGTTGTTAAAATTGATTTTATTTTCAACAATTATCAAACTCAGGGCTATATGAGCAGATAGAGAGACAGGTTCGGATGACAAAGGGTTTTACAGAGCTGGGGGGGGCTCGAGGAGACACAGAAATGTCAAGCGTAATCCTGGGTAGAGCACAAGGAGTCAGGACATGAAACACACTGGAAAAATCTATCTTAATGTAAGCACGACAGAGGACGGGAACTAGCTAGATTGTTACCAGTCAGTACAAGAACGAGGCGTCGAATGAACGTCCGACAGCTCCTGAAGAAACCCTTTGCGATAAATCGATTAAATTAATCAATTTGAATTTTTTTGTTGCGGGCGATTTAAAAAATAGAGTTTTTGCGTAGTGGCACTTTTTGGCTCCCCAAAGTTTCCTTATCATTCGCCCTTTTTGTCACGCTGGAAAAAGTTTTGGTTTCTTTTTCTTGGTTGGGGTCTGAGCTGGAGTGTTGCCAGTGCTTGAAGCAGCTCTGTTCTTGTTCTTGATAGAATCCATGCTTCAAACACTAGCCCCGGCCCTGCAGGGGTAGCGTTAACATGCTACACCTGAGCGTGAACGCGCATGATGTCATCATTAGGCTGCCTCTGGAAAGCATTATGTCTGTTTGACCCAAACAAACTCTATTAATAACTAATGAAGTGATTTTACATGCATATAGAGGAAACCAGGGTGAAAATGCCTGGGCTCTTTCTAGTGAGCAGGATGAGGAAGAAATTGTACAGTTCTATACATTTATTTGTTGTTAAACTTACTTTTATAGTCCCTTTAAGTTAATTTGTTCCTACATCCTCCCAAAAATTAAAATAACAATAACATTCATAGTGAAATATTAACAAAACTAGAAAATCACTCAGATAGCACAGACCTCCACCAAACACCTCAGTTACCCCATATTGTGATTTACACTGAAAATTAACCTGTATTTTTTTTACCGAGCACCTGGGCCATTTATTGTGGAGTTACATGCAGGTGTGTTAAAAACAACCCTATCTCACAATGATAAAGAATCCTTAAAAAAAATTCTGGATCCAGACAGTGATCGTGATGCCTCCAAAATATAAACACTTGTTCCTTTGGCCATTACTAACCTTTCTTAAAAATTTCATTAAAATCCAATGCAAAAAATCGGTAGTGTGAAGCGCTTTGGGGGTCGTAGGACCTAATTAAAGCGCTATACAAGTGTACGCCATTTACCATTTACCATATATGTGGTGGGGGGTTTGGGGGCTGGAGGACGTGAAAATATTCTCTGACTTTGTTCTATTAACTCATCTCTAGAAGCTCTGACATCACTCATGTCTTTGTCACTGGCTTGTCGCTTTACATGAAGTCGTCTGCCCCATTGGCAGTTATACAGACACTCCACAGGTCTGTTCCAGTGAAAAAAGAGGAGTAAAAAGGTAAAGCCATCAATTTACCAAACAGTAAACATCCTCCACCTATGGTCATGATGCCTCAGGTGGTAGAGCGGTCGTCTGGTAACCAGAGGGTCATCAGTTCGAATCTCTGCTCTGCCCTGAAAAAGATTGCTTAGCCGTTGTGTCCTTGGGCAAGACACTTCACCCACTTTGGTGGTCAGAGGGTCCAGTGGCACCTGGCAGCCTCGCCTCAGTGTGTGCCCCAGGACAGCTGTGGCTACAACATGTGTGTAGTTAATCCCCACCAAACCCACTCCAATCATCTTTTGAGCTATTTTAAAGAGGCCCTTTGGTTAAAAACGGTTTTCTGAGATTTCTGTTGAATATTTTAGCTCCACAGGTGTTCTTACCTTCATAGTGGGTGTGAAAACAGATCAACAACTTCTCTTTCAGTTTTTATCTCTCAAACTATGCAGGTGGCGATAAAACCCGAGTTCTCCCGAGTTCGAACTGCCTCCTTTGTTCGTTAGTATTCGGCAGCTCCCGCAGTTGAAACCACGCCTAGCATGCTGCTGGCTAAAAGCTGTTAGCATAAGACGAAGCATATGACAGTAAAATGGACCATTTAAAGCCAATCTATTGCAGTAATTCTTTACTCATTAGAAGATAATGTGGGTAACATTGGTCATATAAAAAAATACTATCAAATACTGTAAAATCAATGTAATTTAGAAAAAGCTGCGATATGAAAATTTTGTCATACCGCCCAGCCCTAATCTACATGGATGTAAGGTTGCTGTAAAGTAAACTTTTACTCAAGAAACCTGATCTTGACTGAGTATCTCCAGTTAATTCTAGACTTACTGTATATCCAATCTACTTTTCAATTAAAAAATCCTCTAAAAGATTGTTCCAAGAATAGATCATATTATCCTAATTCAGAGGCTTGAACATTCTGTTGAGATTCACTATACTAAACTGGTTTAAGTCATATTTATCTGATAGATTCCGGTTTCTTTGTGTAGATAACAAATCTTCTTTCACTAGATTTAGTTATGGAGTTTCTCAGAGTTCAGTGCTTGGTTCAATTCCCTTTGCAATATGCTACCGCTAGGTAAATTTATTATACAACATCAAATAAAATTCCATTGTTATGCTGACAATACTCACTTATATTTTCAATAAAGCCTGATTAATCCTATCAGTTATTTAGGGTGTGTTCACACCAGCCCTGTTTA
This sequence comes from Pachypanchax playfairii, assembly GCA_006937955.1. NCBI lineage: Eukaryota > Metazoa > Chordata > Actinopteri > Cyprinodontiformes > Aplocheilidae > Pachypanchax > Pachypanchax playfairii. Next base: position 559,099 of record SSNP01000199.1, on the reverse strand, counting down.
GTCTGCTTGAATCGAAGTCTAGATTGTTTTCTCAGAAAGTCTGGTTCATTTGGGGAGGTGTGAATGGGTAATCAAATTCTGATTTGGACCAAACAACCAAACTTTGAGTCCACTTAAAATCGTAGGTCTTGGTTCGATTGAAGCAAAATCTGGAGCGGTTCGATTGCATGTGTGAATGCAACCGGACCGGGACCGCACCAAAAGCACGAAGCAGACTATATTGTACAGCCATCTCAGCTACCTTGTGTAGTCCTCTGCCTTGTTATCTGCCCATCCTGAGTCCATTGCTGCAGAATATTGATCTGGCACATTTGCCAAACACCAAAGATCAATCCCCAAACCACCAGAATCAGCTGCCGCTCCATGTTTGTTTACTTTTTCTGTAAAAGGAGTCTCTCCTGCTGCACCAAGAAGTGCAGTGTGCAGTAACACACACACACACACACAGTACCTCCACAGTGCCACCACAGGTTGGGATGTAAACATGCTTATAAATTTTGGTTCATTTAATAAAGTGCAGTGTGAATGCTAACCACACCAACTAAAAACAACAACAATGTTGCAATTTTGGTCCCCTATCAAACTGAGTCTACCTGACTATCAGGTGTGAATACAGCCTTAGATTATAAGCTTGTCTTAAAGACAGAATGTCTTGGATGACTCTTTAATTTCTGTTTTTAAACTCACAGGTTGTGTCTTTTTAACCCAAGCACCTTAGGAACAAACTGTGTAGTCAGTCTTTTACTTTGGATGGCATTCATTTAGCCTTCAGCATTAACGTAAATAACCTAGTTATTGTTTTGGACCAGAATATTTACTTTTAAGTCTAATTTGAGACACGTTAACAAGGATGCCTTCATTCACCTGCATAACATTTTTAAAATTAGAAGCATTCTGACCCAAAGTGATTCAGAAAAACTAATCTATGCATTTATTAGTTTAGACAACTGCAATCCTTCATAAGCAGGATCTTCAAAACATTGTGTAAAAGGTGTCCAGCTGATCCAAAATACTGCTGCCAGGTTTTTGATAAGAGTTAGAAGGAGAGATCACATTTCTCCAGTTTTAACATCACCTCATTGGCTCTTTGTAAAATCCGGACTAGATTTAAATTTTACTTGTAACATAAAAAGCTCTGAGCAAACAATCTCTATCTGATGTTAAAGATTTTATTGGTCTAAGGGTGGGCAATATGGGAAAAAAATCATATCACGATATTTTTTTTCAAAATCACGATCACGATTTTATCACAGTTTTTTTCATTTCAACAATTCCGATATTTTGGAAGTTATTTATCAGTAAAAATACATACATTTAAAAGCATACCCCTTCACAGAAAATAAGATAAAAGTTTATCTGAAGTTTATATCAGACAGGGTACTGTTTAAATACTAAACAAGCCAACACGCTGCCTAAAACTTGCTTTGATTGGACCAACAGTGTGTCTGTCGTGCCGACAGACGCAAACTAGCAAATGGCGTGACTCAGTTGAGAGAGAAAAACAAATGTTGTATTCACATACACGTCAAGAAATTATGGCATAGATAGGTGATAGAATGCAACTAGAAGGTTCTATGATCTCCGAGCTTTGGTAGATCATCATAACATTCTAATTCTTCACAATCTTACATCGTCAGATTGCATGACCCTATATTTGTCCATATTTTCCTAACAAAGCACTCAGTCTGCGGGTTTGTTTGTGGTTCCTAGGGTGTCTAAAAGTATGTTGGGACACACATTCTACTTTTAAGACTCTTCTTAAGATTTTTCATTTTTGATCAGTCAGAGCCTTATTTAGTATTTTTTCTTGTTGAAGCAGGTTGGATCAATATTTTTGGAGGCTCACTCCTTCTGTCCTTAATAACCAGCCTTTAAAGTTTTCTTCTGATGCATAAAAAAACTATAGTTAGAGTTATTTTAGGTTATCCTGATCCATCCCTTTAGTTATGCTGTTATTTTCTTAGACTGCTGGAGGACATACTGACCACTTTCTTCACTCTGCTGTCTTTACTCTCTTTATGGTCCATGTTTGCTGCTGCCATTAAACTAAACTATTAAACTAAATAATAATAATAATAATTCAAAAAACATCCTACGAAAACATGCTCTTGCTGTAATATCATCAAGTGTCTTCTTCCTGAACAAGTCCAACATGTCAGTTGGCTCGTTTCTGTTTGGTTGATTAATCTTTAGAGTTAATTTTGTACTAGTACCATTTAGAGGAATTTGATCATTTTCACTACATCCAGCAGCCCTTTGTCATCTGAAGCTTCCTGTAAATATAACTAGATAGAGATGAGTTCTGATTTTATTTGCAATACATTTGGCACATTAGTCTGTGTTGTTTATATTTCTATCACCTTAGACAGTGTCTTATGTCTCTGATCTGTTACGTTAATAACACAGCTTCTGTTCGTTTGTAGCCTATTGATTGTCCCTCGAGTGACATTTTTGCAGAGTTATTTACTTATGTATTGATTTTTCAGCAGCTAAAGGCTCTGGACACCTTGGGGTCACTATGTTGACCTCTGACCAAAGTATTCTGAGTCAGATGTAAGTCAATTTGGCTGCCATCTAAAGCTTAGACCAAACTAGGTCATGGAACAGAACAATGATCTAAATCATAGCTGTTCTGCAACAGAATGATTAAAGAAAAGAATCAAGGTATTAAAATAGTCCAGTCAACATCCAGACCTGAATCTAACTGATATGCTGGCTTGCTGGACCTTCAAAGAGCTGAGCACAAGCCTCAAAAGAACTGAAACAATACTGTAAAAAAGAAGAACAGGTCAGAACTCCTCCAAAACACGAGAGACCATTGTGGTCCATCAAAAGACAATCACAGTGTTAGTGCTACTGAAGGAGGTTCTACAAATTTTTGGATCATGGGATGGACACACATTTTTTATTTGGCCTTTTTCGTTTCACAATTTTTGACATGGTGGACATCTCTTGTGTTTTTGCACACTTGAAGTTAGGTTTGAATAGTTTTAGGACCTGATTAAGACCAGATCCGTTTCATGATATTCTGATGGTAAAAAACCCTAGACCTGAAAGAAGATGGACTTTCTTTTCCACATGACTGCAGTTTTTTGAATGACCTAACAGTCTAAATGATTCTTTGTTAATGCGGTATGCATATATATAATGTCTTTTGTTTTAGGTACGATAGTACCATGAAGAGTGTAAAAAGGAACAAGGAGCCATCTGTTGCAGGGGAGGTCACTGACAAGCGTCCCAAACGCAGATGTCTGCAGTGGCACCCTCTTCTCTCCAAAAAAGCGCTGGATTTCTCTGAGGAGGAAGAAGAAGAAGATGAAGAAGAGCTGAAGCAGGTGAGTGTGTCCAAAAAGATCGAGTACTTGTAAATGCAAATTAGCTGTGCTTAAAGCTATTGTGCGTAACTTCTGTCGCCCCCTAGCGGAATTTTGCGTTATTACAACAATGAAGCTGGCGCTTCCATATGACGTACGCCCACCTGTCCCACCTCCCTTCCCCCAACCGCTATCCTTCTGCTGCTGTGATTCGCAATTCCACAACATTTTTATTCTGTTTGAATAAGGACAGCTGTTGAAAAAAGATGGACTCTTCGGAAGAACTTCCAGATAAGTGTGTCTCGGCCGTTTTTTTTGGCTTCTCCGCCATGTCACTTTCCCGTTCTGCCTGCACTCTGCCTCCTGCTACGAGACTCTCCGCTCGTCCTCCCCCTCCCTTCTTGTTGTGACGTAAAAGACGTAATTTCCTGCGCTGGTGCGCAGGAATGTCGCCAGTCGACACGCAAAGTAAAAATGATATATATTGAAAAATACCGTGAGATGTTTGAGGAGCCGATCGGCTTAATCTGCATTGTGTCATCTCCTCTAATAGTGGCTTGGCTGAAACGGACATTCACAGACATGTAAAAGTTACGCACTATAGCTTTAAAATATACATTTGCAAATTCATCACATAAATGTGGCACTGCGTTGCAATCTTTGATTTTGTTATCAGCAACCAGTGCTGTGCAGTCAGGACCAGGACTCACAGGTGCAGAGTGGAAGCACAACAGAAGAAGTTGAGGAGGACTCCAGTGAACATCGGGCACGCCGCCCAATGAATGCCTTCCTTCTCTTTTGCAAACGTCATCGTTCCCTGGTGAGGCAGGAACATCCACGTCTTGACAACCGTGGGGCCACCAAAATCCTGGCAGACTGGTGGGCTGTACTGGAGCCTAAAGAGAAACAGAAATACACTGACATGGCCAAGGAGGTAAGAATTTTACAATGCTGTGTTTGAATTTAAAAAGATTCAATTACTTTGTCATTGTGAAAAGATACAACATATTTTTTTGGTGACCCAGCAGCTGGAGAAAAAAGTGACTTAGAAAAAAATCACTATGAAACAAGTAAAAAAGAACTATATATAAAAAAATATAAGTGTGTATTAGCAGTGTGTTTTTTCTTTGTTGTTATTGTAAGTAAAGTGCAGATATCAGTTGAACTCAGCATGAGCAGGAAGGATCTCCTGTAGCAGTCTGTGTTGCAGCAGATCTGAAGAAGACTGACTGAAGACATTCTTTTGGGTTACTGTGTTGTGAAGAGGATGATGAGGGTTTTCTATTATGTTTTCTATTTCTCCTGGTATGAGATCTGATAGTTATCAAGATCCTTGGCATTGATGTTCTTGATCTGGAATAAAATAATCTGTCAAAGCATTTTATGACAATAGGTATGACAATTGATATCCTCTTGGACACAGGTATAATGGGAGTGGATTTAGGATAAGTGGGAACTGCAGCCTGTTTTAGGCCGAGGTGAAATGTCTATGAGCACCTCAGTAGGCTGGTCGGCACATAACTTTAGTGACACACTATCCGGTCCATCTGCTTTATTGATGTTAATCATTCTCTGAGTGGATTTGACCTGATGGTTCTATTGGACGAGTGCACACTTCTCCTTGACCAGAGATGTTTGAGGCCCTTTTTTATTACTCTGCATGTCAAAGCATGAACAGAAAAAGAAAAAGCAGTTTAGGGTGTTTGGGAGTTCACTGTCCTGGTGGATCAATCAAGGGTTTCTCTTGATGTCTGATGTTTTTGATTCTGCTTCATATGCTCAGGGAGTTGCTGTTATCAAAGTTGTTCTCAATATGCTGCTTGTATCTTCACTTAGCATCTTTGATTACCTTTTTTGGGTCTGTTGAGCTTTACCTTTGGTCAGTGTGTCCCCAGATATGAAGACTGAATCCCGGGCCCTAATCAGCTGATGGGGTATGCTGTAAAGTGCAGCACAAAGAAAGTCCTTATGTTATTTTACTTCTTCATAACAATCGATATTACATTTGTGACCTGTTGACACTTTTCCACATAAACCGAGATCCGCAGATTTCCATTAATAAAGTCTCAAATATGCATGTTTATTGATTATTGCTGCACAGTTTCAATGATGGCACATTTACTTGAAGTCACGAAACGCAGGAAGAAGAAATCTAAATAGTTATTTACTGGGGCAGAAACCATGGTAGAAAATGAAGAATTAGCTCAAGAATCTGTTTTTTTCTTAGGGTATGTCTCTTTCTGAATGTTAAATTGATGATTTAAAAACATAGTCAATGTGAAGAGATCCAGTTTTGCACACACAGCTGTATGTGTTTGAGCTAGAATCAGTTCCACAGGCTTCAAGTTCTGTCGATCAAACACAGTCAGTCTCGGTGTCATCATGGCTGCAAACAAACATTACAGATAAACAGCCAGATCAGACAAAGAGAGAGAAGAAAATAGACCAAAATCCACCCAGAAATCTGTCATGGAGTTACTAATGTCGGGTCCTGCTGAGAGTACGCGTGCACGGGACTCTGGTAGCACAGTGAGTATGATTATCTGTGTAACAGGGTGTAATAATGACTAAGCTGTGAAAAAAGTAACGTTCATGACTTGTCCTCATGACAGCAGCTCATTTCAGAGAGCACAGAAAGATCCTGTTGACCTGACAACAGCAGCTCATTTGAAACTCCAGTCGAATTTTACTTCGGACATACTTAGAACTCTGCATGTAAAGAGTGTGACATTCAGAAAAGAGGATTTCTGCTTGATTTTTTATGCATATTGCTTTTTTATGCAGGATTGGATTACTGGTCATTGTCTTCATAGAAATTATATTTGATGTTTAACTCATGGCTTTGCTGTGTGAAAATGGGTTTGACTCGAGCTGCATAGATGAATCTTTCCAGGGATCAAGATCTTTCCACTGAGTCTGAACATCTATGTTTGTTGCTACAACCACCTACTATACAGTGTTTCACCATTTTATCAATTAAAACATAAGCTCACAAATGCTTTTCAATGTCCATGTAAGATGTAATCAAAGAGCTGCATTCCTGTGATTTGTCAACTTTGATTTCAAAATTGAGACTGAAGCTCATAAAAACATTCATAGTTGTCAAACAACATGAATGTGCACCATGATTAGCTGGTTATAATGCTTCTAAAAGTTTTATTGAGACCTGACCTTAGATTAAATAGAAACAATGTGGCTTTTGTCATGGTTGTGGAATAGTGGATCAGATCTTCACCCTTGCGGAAGTGCTGTGGGGGTTGTGGAAGTTTGCATCTTTGGTCCACCTGTGTTTTGGGAATTTGGAGAAGGCTTACTACTGGGACCCCTGGAGCATTCTGTAAGGGGTGCTGTCAGAGTATGAGGTCCTGGACAACCAGTTACGTGTCCACATTTTTAACAGAAAGTAAAGCTCATTCCCTGTGTGGGATGGACTTTGTCAGAGATGCTCGTTTTCGCTGTTTCTTTTTGTGGTGTTAATGGACAGGATCAAGGCGTACCTGCTGTGAGAATTGTGTCTAGTTTGGGAACCCCAGAATCTCATCTCTGCTTTTTGTGCATGAAGTGGTTCCGTTGGCATTTTCGAACCATAAAGTTGCACGGGAGCAGATCGCAGCTCAGTGTGAAATGGACAGGATGAGAGTCAGAACCTCAAAATCTGAGGCTGTGGTTCTCAACTGGAAAAAAGTGGAACACTCCCTTCCGGCTGGTAGTGATTCTTTGCCTCAAGTGGAGGTATTTAAGTATCTGGGTGCCTTGTTCATAAGGGATAGCAGAATAGAGTGGGAGATAGACTAATGGATTGTGACTTCATCCACAGTAATGAGGGCACTGCTTTGGTATGTTGTAGTGAAGGAGCTGAGCAAAAAGGCAAAGTTCTAGATTTACCTGTCTATCTACATTCTGACCCTCACCTCTGGTCACGAGATTTGGATCCTGGCCGAAAAGACAAGATCCCCTGATACAAGCAGCTGAAATGAGTTTCCTCTGTAGGGTGGCTGGGCTTAGCACTAGCAATAATATGAGGGGCTCCATCATCCTTGAAATAGAGCCACTGCTCCTTCATATCACAAGGAGTCAGCTGAGCTGGTTTGGGAATCTGATTAGAATGCCTCCTGGTCACCTCCCTATAGAGATGTTCTGGGCACTAGGGCTGTCACAAACGATTATTTTAATAGTCGACGAATCATCAGTTTTTTTGGCGATTAGTCGACTAATCTTACCATGCATAAAGTCTAGCTTATTGCACCATGCACTAGTGCAGCTGCATTAATGTACCCATAAACTTTTCTAACACTTTAATGTAGCAGTATACAATAAATCATTAGCCTTTGTAAAGTTAGAGCAAATATGTGACATATGTTTGTTAATGGTAATGAAATTGCCATTGCTACAGCTGTAATATTAAAGTGCGCTCTTACTCAGTGCGTTACGGTAATTTGAATATTAGAGTGCGTTTCTATGTTCTGTATTACGGTAATCCACGTATTGGACAGAGAAAAAAATAAAATTCTGATCTCGTTCGGTTCTTGCACAGTGGAGAGATGCTGTTAGACATTCAATAAAGAAGTGCACAGAAGAAGACAAGGGGTTCTGTGCACAGCTCGCCACCCCCAACACACCTTTTAACAAGCTAACAAGACGGCACGCTTTCTTTTAATGCATCAAGCAGAAAGACGGAAAGCAGCGGGATTTTAAAAAAAATCAAAAAATCAATGCTTCATAGAATAAACGATGACGTTGATTATTAAATTTATTGTCGACAATTTCGTTTGTTGACGTAATTGTGACTAATCATGTAATCGTGGCAGCACTACTGGGCACACCTGCAATATGCAGGATAGCAGCCCTCGAGGCATAGTGCCAATGCCTGCTTATGAGTTTGTGAAAAATGTGTTGGAAAGTGCTTTGTAGAATCTACAGAAGGTGGTACACTGTGATTGTGCATGTACTGCCTAATTTTCAGAACATCTTTGTACATCTTTTAATATTAAACTATATTGGTATTAGACACAATGAAAGACTGAATGATTCATCAGCCAACATGAAATAATATCAAAATAAAAAGTTTAGTTTGATGGTAACATCACTAAACAATAGTAAATAACAGCATGCAGATGCATTTTATCTGTATTTTGTTTGTTTTTCACTATATTGTAATGGAATTGAATTATTTAAGCAGTTTGAAATACATTTGTAGAAGAATTTGTTTTTTAACCGTATCAATTTGGTTTGATCTTACAGTACAAAGATGCCTTCATGAAGGCAAATCCAGGCTACAAGTGGTGTCCTACCATAAGCAAACCAGTTAAGACCCCTTCCTGTCAGTCTGTTGGCAGTCCTCGCAAAAAAGATTGGTCCTCCTCTTGCAACTTACCCCAGGACTCCACTGCTAAACAAGTGCCCAAAACCAACAGTTTGCCTCAGTTAAATTTTGCCATGGCAGGTGTGTATGATAAAAGATGTTAGATTGTAGTATGATGATAATGTGTTGGATTCTTTGTATTAACTGTGTCATTCATTGTAAGATCCTACAAAGATGGGAGGCCTGAGCATGCTGCTTTTAGCTGGTGAACATGCCCTCACAAACAGAGAGGTAGGTTTTCATTAAAAACTTACCTCATGGTTTTCATGCACAAAGATTAAGTTGCATGAAGAATAAATTCCTGTTTTTGATTGGTGTTGTTCAAACATATTTGTTTTTTTCAATATGCTTTTGAACTGTTTTTTTTTTAGCTCAGTGATGTGTATTTGTTTACATTTCCCAGATCCCTTCAAGCACTAAACCTAGTTTACCTGACATAGCCAATGAAGGAAATGTCTCTCCTGAGCAAAAGGAAGAGGTGCATATAAGTTCATTTCTTTGTCTTTGTTTCGTTGTTACCATTTTCAGTACATATTAAGTCACCTACTCTTAGATGCCATCTGTCCAAATGTAATCAGACTAATTTTACAGCTATAATTACCTAATTCCCCCTTTCCTATCATTCAGAAAACAAATACGATAAAATTTATGCATATTACTTTGTGTCACTGCAGTTCAACTTTCCCCTGCTGTTTAAAAACTTATAAAACCACCTTAACCACTTTAGTCATTATTTAAACTTGTTAATTTTGCACTAGAATTCAATATTATTAAAGACAATATGAACATTATTTGTAAATTTGAAAGAAATGTTGTCCTTTGTGATGACTTTTTCTAGCTTGAAATTATTTTAAAACAGATTTAAATGTGAATAATATGTATATATTGCCCTTAAAATGAATGTTTAATATTAAATTACATAATCAAGATATCCTGCTTTGGAACTTTTAACTCAGGAAATCACCTCTTTTTCCTCCCACTCTTGATTTCTCAAGGTTCTGCCTCAGACAATTCCAAATAGAGTGCCTGATTTTCCTGAATGCAGGGTCAAGTCTGCCCTTTCCCCAGTGGAAGAGGTAAGAAGGAATTCACATACATAAATACTAACAAAATGTTTTACTATACCTGAGTTGTTTATGTTCCAGCTCCACATATCAAAGTATCCCCAGTAAGACTTCACAATTTCTGCTAAAATGTGATTCTTTTTTTCTCAGCAGACAATGACTATCAAACAGTTCTCATTCACCCAATGTTTGTTGAATTTAAATGAAAAGCTGACTTTTTTTTATTTTATTGAGAGATAAGTTAAACATTGTTAAAGAGTAGATAAAGGAATGCAAGCGATTAAAAACAACTGACTTTTATATGGAGCTAGAATTGTGACTTTAGTTTTGTACTTGCAACTTTTGTTTTGTACTTGTAACTTATTTCTGTACTTGTAAATCAGTTCTGTAACTTGCACACATTTTAAAGCAGTACTAAATAACTTTTCCGCAGCCTGGTCTCAGACGGCCGTTGCTGGAACCAGTGTTCTGCTGAAATATGTTTGGACACACCCAAAGGGGAAGGACCCAACAATGGCCGAAAAGGACCCAGAGGGCTTTTATATAGAAAATATCAGCAAAGGATAATAAAAATATGCTTAAAAAATTAACTGGACACAATCACCATAAACAAGAACACTGTATAAACTTCTAATGACATTTCATTATGGAATAAGATGTCATTTCGTACTACGTAAGCATTTTTCATCAGGGCAGCATAAATCGTCAGAACACCACCTTCGGCCGCGACCTGAATTACTGAAGTTATTAAGTGTAATATAGGAGGACCAGAGACGTCCAGAGTGTCTAATATGAAGCTGATCGTGTTTTTTGGTGAGTATCCACCTAGACAAGTTTCAAAATAATAGCTTAAAGTTGTAAAAGTTATTTTGTACTGCTTTAAAAATATGTTAAGAGTATAAAAGTAATCAAGTTTGGTTGTGAACGATGTGCAGACTCCTACCCTCCTCTCAACATGATTGGATGGAAATTCGAGAAACATGATTTGTTGGTCAAAATCAGCCACTCATTGGTTCTTCCAGGCAACCGAAATATGCTAAAAAATGTTTTGTAACTTGTGTGTGTTTTGAAACCTATAACTTCACACTTGTAACTTGTATTTTTAAAATGTGTGCAAGTTACAGAACTGAGTTACAAGTATAGAAATAAGTTGCAAGTACAAAACCAAAAGTTACAAGTACAAAACTAAAGTCCCAATTCTAGCTCCATATTTTTAAGACTCAGCTGGAAAGTAAACTGGAAGTAAAGTGTCTGATTTATATTTAAGTAAGTGAATATCCCAAATGCAGGCTTTTGGTGAAATCTGTCCATGGGTCTCTTTATTTTGTCCTGCTTAGTTGTTTACATCTTCTAGCTCTTGCTTCAGTGAAAAGTGCTTAGTAGCTAGGAGCATGATCTTCCTAGGGATGGATTAAATGTGCACATCACTTAGAGATTAGCTCTGATTAAGCATCTTTTCATTCCTTCCAACCTTTTTACAAAACCAAATTCAACCTTATTTAATTAAATCACTGTTATATATTTACATCTGATTTTTATTTGATGACAATGCTAATATCGTTCATAATGTTTGAATTCCTCATGTATTGCTTTTATTCAGTTCTCAGTTCTCACTTGTCCACAAACATAATTACAAAAACTTTTAATCAACAACAGTTACTGGTGTGAATCTGTAGATCGATCCAAAAAATAGCTTCAATGTTGAACTAAAAAATTAAGTACAAGTGGTTAAGATAATAATTCTAAGCTGAGTTCACTGTGATTAACATAACCTGATTTTTGTGTTTGGTTTGCCAGTATTTGGTCCCATTGCCTTTGACCACAATAAAGAGACTCATTCACCTGTACCCTCTGTTTCTAGAACAGGCCCACACATTGTGGTAATTTGTAGTCACTGTTATACAGTATTACTAGCAACCTTGGTCTTTGTTTTTAGGAGATTGTGTCCTTGTTTCTGATCATAAACATTACTCTTTAAAAAAAATCATACTGGCTTGGATGCTGTGCTGCTTGAGGGATTTCTGCTATTACTTTAAGTATTTTAAATAATTTTAAGCAACCTGTTTTGACATGTAATCAGCAATTTTAGAGTTGCTTAACAAGAGAAAAAAAATTGTTTTTAGAGAAGGAGACAAAAAAAGTGTACAATCAGAAACCCCAAGGAGTTCTACAAGAATAAACTGAACAGCACACAAGCTTCAAGCAGAAGGAGGTTCGTATAGATGCAAGTCAAGATAAAGCCAATAAACTGAACAGATTCTTCAATGTTCTCAGTACAGAAAGCAGCTCAGGTATCCTTTGCTCATGTTGCCAGTCAAACAGCCTGGTACCCAACTTCTGAAAAAGGGCTGGACACGCAGGCACTCACTCAAGTTCCCTTTTTGAGCTCCTTGGTGAAGGGAAAGTTTTAAATGTTTGTACATATGCACTAAACAGGAGGGGGTACCATCTGGGGTTTTCAGGTTTTTTTCTAGGGAAATTTAATGCCCATGTGGGCAATGCAAAGGTAACCTGGAGGGACGTGATTGGGAGGATCAGCCATCCTGATCTGAATCTGGGCTGCTTTTTGTTAATGGACTTCAGTGCTAAACATGGTTTTTCCACAGTAACCACCTTCTGTGGTTGTGGAAGTAAAAACTCAAGGATGGAAGGAATTTTTAGAGGCCATTCAGAAATGTTGGGTAGTCAAGCAGTGAAAGCACTTTGAGGACATTCTTATTATAGTTACCAGGTCCTCCAATGTGGGGCACATTCTAAAAACCTGTGGGGTTAAATTCATTACATTACCAGAGGTTGCCTATGTGATTAAAAAGCTCCACTGCACCAGAGATAGGGGAGTATCACCCTGACATAATAAAGGCTCTGGGTGTTGTGGGGCCATCATGGTTGGCATTGTTGTTCATTGGTGTTTGGAAGACCAGGACAATAGCTACGTTTACATGCGCCAAATTTCCCCAATCTGATTAAAATCTTGGTCGATCTGAATTCCCAAATCTCTGTTTACATGGACACTAACTGAAATGATCTGATCATGCCATGAGTACACATGCACCAAGCACTCGATCAGGTTAAATGAGTTGAGCATGCGCACAGCGAGTTGTCTTTCCGGGGGGAAGAAAAAAAAAGTAAACAAACTCCGTCCTTTCTGCATGTCTTTCCCGCCCCATCGTGTGCTCGATCTGACTCACGTTATCCCCAATATGGACCCTCTGCGGGTGATTACCGTTATGTTTGGGTTTTTACTGGTCGCATTAACCAAGCTAGCGGCTGAATACATGTTGCTACTGCTCCTCCGCCACAGGAGAGGAGAGCAGGATGACAGGATGACTGCACCAGCAGACCACTTCTGTTTACTTCCCGCTATGTTTTCTACTTGAGTCTGCGAAAGCGGAAAGACGTCACGCTGAAGTTGTACGCATGCGCAAAGGGCTCTTTTCACCCTTTCTTTCCGAATGGGTGTATACATGCACGTCTATCCGAATGAAGATCGGACAAAACCACCCCTCTCGATCGGAAGTAAATTTCTTTCGGATCAGGCTGCATCGGATCAAAACATTCTGATTGACATGTTTACATGACATATTTTTTATCCGATTGGGCGTTTATTCCGATTAAATGTGCCCATGTAAACGTAGCTAGTGTCTGTTAAATAAAAGACTGGGGTGGTGTTCAGATTTTTCAAAACAGAGGACCTGAGAGAAGGAGACTCAGATGGAATGGAGACTTCTACCAATTGTCAAACCTTGGATTCAGAAGAAGCATTGTATCTTTAATTCATATTGCGGATTGGTGAACAAGACCTTCAGTTGCTGAAGGGTTCAAGTGAGTTTGGGTCTCCAGTCTAGTCCACAGGTGTTTTGGACATTTGGAGAAAGCTTATAACTGGGACCCCCAAAACAGTTTGTGAAATTTGGGTTAGACTGTGCCATGACTCTGATCCTGTTTGTACAGTTGTGAGCACAAGTTTTGAGAATGACACAAATATTGGTTCTCACAAAGACTTTTAGCCATTACTGTTGTGGTCATGGACATGATTTTAAGGCATAGTCATGGTGGGGAGAGTGTCTGGTCTGGGAAACTCAGGGTCTCATCCCAGGATTGTGAATGAGTCTTAAATGAATGACTGCAGTAATGAGGACATTGCAGCGGTCTGTTATGATGAAGAAAGAGCTGAAAGGTTAATCTCTCAATTTACTGGTCTGTCTATTTTCTTTCCCTCACCTATACAGAAACAACAGTAAAAAGCATAGAAAAGGAGAAATTATGCAAGAAATATACAGTAGCAATACCGCAAAATTCCAATAACTGTAACTTTATTTTCTCATTTTTAGATTATTAATGTATCTGCTTTTACTCCTGCCACAATAACCTAACTAATTTTATTCATGCTTGTAATGTTCTTAACAGATGATAAATATCAACTCCAGCTTAATCTTCAGAACTTAGCTGGTACACTGAAACAGGCCTAGGAAGTAAGAAAATTCTTAATATCAGTTTTCTAGGACAACTCATTTCAGATTCTATGAAGTCAAGCTAGCAGAGGAATAGTAAATAGAACACATTTTCTCAACAATTTCCGTTTTCTGTATAGCAAAAATAAATGTGCACATTGTTGTTCTAAAAATATATTGCTCTCTTATATTGGCATCTTCAGACAACTAAACAGAATGATTTCTAAAACAGTGCATCAGGTAACAATATGGCTTATTATGTATTCTCAGTCTTTGTTGTCAGTGGCCACTGAAGGAAAACCATGCAGACAGTCGGCTCTCTTCCAGCTTGCAGAGGTAAGCAAGTCATCTTCAAACATTAAGAGATTGCAAAAATGTAATTCAAGGCGGGTAGAGGACTAAAGCTTGAGTGTTTATTTTTATTTATAAAACGTGCAACGTTAATCCATGCTGAAGTTCGCTATTCAGGGTTGATTTTCTGCTCTGCTGTATTTCTAAGTGTCTTTGGAAATACACTGTTCCTCACATTTATGCACAAGAATGACAGAGAAACAAAGTGGTTTGTAAAAAGGTTTATGATGTGACACTTAGAAATAGACTGAACAAGCATGGCTTATTTGGAGGGGTTTCAGGAGAAAGCCTCTCTATAAATCATGGTATCAAAGCTTAAGTTGGTAAAGTTTTGTATGAATGAATACCAGGACCTTTGGAACAAAATGTTTAACTATAATCAGGGGTGCACATAATATTTTTGGCCTGGTTCTCAGAAGAGAACCGAGGGTTGTTGCTTGGTCCTCACATTTTTAAATGTGTCTCTTCCGAGCTCCTCTGCTTTGTTTTTGGTTTCATCAAGCTTCAAATTCAGTCTGTTTACTTTACCTGGCTCTATATTTGTTTCAATAAAAATCCTTTAATTGTTGAAAAAATCAAGAGAAACCAGTAAAATATAAAAATACTGGTAAAAAAAAAAACCTTCAGAGTTCAGGTTGGATTGTTTACAGGTTTGATTGTTCACTTTAATCTACATTTAACAGTTTGGTGTTGAAATTTATTAGTCAGCTGTTGGAGCTTCTGTCATTTACTGTAACTGTTTTTTGTTTTGAAATGATGAGGATGTTTGTAATGTGATGCAGTCAGATAAAAAGATACACTGGACAGTCATGGGGCATTGACTACATATCCCATAGTGCTTTGCGCGCATTCAAAATGGCGCGGATCACAGACAAATACGCTGATACTGTTGATTAAAACAGGTGGTTTTCTGTATTTTATAGCACAAAAAGGTAGTTATACACGTCTGTGCCACGATGGTCTATTTGTCTTATTCAGTGAATTTTTTCAGTTTTGATGCGATGCAGAATCCTGCAGTCAGCTGCACTGATCTGACTGACTGAAAATCCGTCACACTGGCAAACTGATACACAGAGACAGAGAGAGACGCAGCATCAGCTGATCAGCTGGAACTTCAGCGCTCTGGCTGAGAAACATATCAGTCAAACAAAAGAAGTCAACGGGATTCTTCATTTATTTGACAGTGAACCGCCTCTGATTAACCTAAAAATTCACGCAGCTCAGCCAAACCAATGTTAAGTACGCAAACGCGTGTTGCAACTTTTCATCTGGTGCGCATTTTATATTTTGACAGTGTGTGCGGACCTGCGGACCACTTATGTGCACCCCTGACTATAAGCCACCCACAGCACATTTCCTGAAATCCAAACAACACAAATCACCACCTCAGTTGTTTGTTGGTCGGTCATCTTAAAAGACTGGTGGCATTGATGTGCCTGTGCTCCAGTAATTAGCCTGTGACCCTGTCACACTTTTCAGTTTGTCTTCTCAAAAGATAATTTCATATTCTCAGTCTCACACTGCTTGTTTTGTTCATAAAGGAGGAAACACAACTGTGTATTTGGACTGTGTGAGTTCTTAAAGTTGTAACTTTTAAAATTGTATTCTCATAGAGAATTAGATAAGGTGATATGATTAGGCAAAAACAATAGTTTAAAAATTGCCAGTTATGTACAAATTGTTGTTGAATAATAAACATCTTTTTGATAGTAATCTTATTTTGTAGAAAATCCCATGATTTTTTTTTTTTTTCAGCAGCAGTCTCATGTCATAAACACACACTGTATCTGTATGTACCTGTAGGGTAGCAGAATTGTCACTAGAGGGAGTGCTGATACTGTTTCACTGTTGGCAAACTGAATCCCTGGTATACAGACTGTACTGTGCATGTCTCTATAAACTGTTTTCACTTACCGGAGTTGTGAATGAATTCTATTACTCCTCCTGTGTGTGTGTGTTATTTAGGTTTTGGGAAGTGTATGTGATATTTTAAAGTTGTAATTGTATTTTAAAGTAATTCTAAATTGACCTTAGGTGTGTGTGTGAGTATGTGTGTGTGTTCATTGTGTCATTATGTTGATCCTGTGATTGACTGGTGACCTGTCCATGTGTAACTCTGCCTCTCACCCATCGATTGATGAAGATAGACACCAGTTCCCTGCTTAGATGACCAGAATTTAGTGGGTACATAAAATGAGTGTGCGGGTGGGAAAAGATGTGAACAAAGCAGTATCTTGATTAACTCTTAGGAAAAACCTGTTTTGTGTATTAAACTAATACCATTGATTGCTGTAATTTTATTGATTGTTTTAACCTTTTTTTTTTTTTTTTTGCCGGGTTCCATAAGATGTGTTTAGCATCTGAAGCTGGAAAGAAGGACGAAATAGTATCTCAACCAGAGGACAGCTCCTCTTCAACCTCTATCCATCCAACGTCCATGAAGCCACAGATTAAAGAGAAGAGACAAGACACCGACATCCATCCTCCTTCCACTCACCCATCAGCAATTTTTCCTTCTCTTCCTTTCATCACTTCTACCTCCACTGATGCCATTCCTTCACCAAACAGCTGCCAAAGTACACATGTCAAAAAGAGTAATAAGAAAGCAAAGCAGGATGAGTCAAATGATGATGAGATCCCATGCTCAGAGTGTAATGTGGACAGTGTCTTCAGTACAATAGATGCAGTGGCCAGAGGAGCCTGGATAGATATGAAGGACATTCCCAAGAAGAAGACCCACAGCAGTCTTACTGATGGAAAGTCTTGTCTGTTCAAAAAGAAAAGTAACACCAAAGCTAAAACATTGGTCAAAGAGAAGAAAGAAGAGTTGGATGACAACAATAGACTGCATGGCTTCTCTGATGAGGAGACAAAAGGTGTGTTTGACATCAACCCGGACACAGAAACCGCAAATATCAAAAGCACAGACTTCCAGGGATACATTCCTGAACTCATTCAGTCACCTGTTACGTTTAAAGAGGAGGAAAAGGAGAGGAATAAAGGTGAAAGGTCAAGTGACACAGTCTCCGAGGTGAATACAGAAAACCGTGGTTCCAGGAAATCGGAGCGCAGCTGTAAGGGTGCTTTGTATAAAACGCTCGTGTCAGAGGGAATGCTGACTTCGTTGCGAGCCAGTATTGACCGAGGTATCAAATTTAACTCAGTGGCAAACTGTTAAATACATTTAACATAAACAAAACATAATTTAACTGGATTATTATTCTGTATAGGTAGAGTATTGATGTTTTTCTCGAACACTTTTTCGCAGGTAAAAGAGGGGCTTTCCGCACTTTTGATCATGACACTAACTGGAGTCATGAGAGCTTTGCAGTTTCACATGTAGGACTTAATAATCCCAAGAAGCTGAAAAAGACCAAGTCCAAAGATGAACCTTCACAGGGGTCAGTCATCTGTCTTCTTGTTATTCTGATTGTTATGCTGATTTCCACAGTGCCAAATTATGTAGGAGTTTTGTATGTCTGTATATGTTTATATCTACATGTCTGTAGATATAGATACATGCATGTGTTGTCATCCACTTTGGAATGGAAGTTCTGGGATTCCCTGTCCTGCCAGCCTCCAGCATCAGTGCTTAATGAGCAAGAAACTTAGAAATAATGTAATTTTAGCCTGTTTAATTCAATTCAGTTGAGTTCAGTTCAACTCAATAATACTTACTGACTCCTCAAGGGGAAATTAGATGTTATAACTCATGTTTTAAGTTCCTTCATGGAATCATTTCAGATGATTCTAGCTGTGAGATGATTCTGTGTTGCAGCTGATGATGGAATACAATCTGTTGTTGAGTTATTCAGATAGTTTGGGTTTTTCACTGTACCATCACAAATTGTAGGACAGTTCTATATTCACTACACACACCTGCTCACACTGTAATGCCACTCTCCTTGACATGTCCAACATCATTGGTGACCATCATTTTTGCTCAAAGTTAAAAAACCTTCATCAGAGAATGGCATTGAGATCCACTGGTCCCTTGTCCAGCATAAACAAAAGGACATTGACACCTGTCTCTGGTGGTGTGGTCAGGTTCAATTGCAGGTCATCTAACATGTAGACCATGCTAATGTAAATGGTTTTGAAGGTTCTGCAGTGACACTTGGTTCCTCTCAGGTGCCATAAATGTGCCTGGAGTTTAGTGGGATGCATCATCTGGTTCCACAGGACTCAGATCATAAAACTGATTTTAATATAAAACAGAGTAAAGATAAAATACAGGTTTCAAATGAGGATTTAATTTATTTTGAGAAAAAATCCACCCAAACCTACGTGCCCAGTCTCAAGCTTCTCTTGTCTTTGTTTCGGTGTCAATATTAACATTTTATTGTCACTTCTGTTTATTTATCCATCCACAAACATTTGTGTCAATTTTTTATATACAGTGCCACTGGGAGTGCACTTTGGGTAGTGCAGTATAGAACACTTGGTTTATTCTCCAAGCTTAAGCTTCTCTATTGTACCTCTTCAGATGTGTAGTCAGACCTGTGAGGGGTTGTTTGCCAGTCTCTAGACTAGACTCTAGTTGCAGTATTTCTTTAGCATCTCTTTCTTCATTTTATCTTTTTGTTTCTCCATTTGGGCTTTGGCCTTCATCTTATAACCAAGCATTTTAAAGAGGAGTGTAGCTGTGCTGTATACTGGTGTTTGTGATGGTGCTATTAGGGACATTTTGCCTGCATTCATATCTCCATGCAGACTTTCATAAAGAAAGTTGTCTCTTAGTCTAGATGGGCATTGGGCTTTGAAGTTTCTGTAGTTCCCACATACTCTTCATGTAGACCCTTCACTGTGTTTGTTAGCATAGTATTATTCCAACCCTGCTAAGTTATCTGTCCTTGTTCTTTTATGTCTTGTTCCAGGAGCCATTTCTCATCAGTATATTATTATATCTCTCACTTATTACACACCAAGGTTGCTGGAGGTTGTACTGATTGGGGTTTGACTTCCATTTCATGTCAATTCATCAATTTTGCCTAATTCTAAACTTCATTTTTCAGCCTGGGGAAATTGGAGGAGGAGTTTGAAAGGAAGTTTAACAGCCTGCCGCAATATAGTCCATTGACTTTTGATAAGAAGGGGACAGCAGTTACCAAGAAAAGGAAGACTGACAGCTCTACTAACCTAGAGAACACTGCTAAATCTGCAAAAGGAATGCAGTCAATCAAAGGTCATTCCACTGAACAAAAATGTTGATTAAAGCTAGTTTTTCACTGGGCTGCAATTGTTGGTGGTTGGTTCGAGACTTTAAACTTTAAGAGAATAAACAGATTTTCCATTTTAAACACAGCGAATTGGTGACACATTCTATTAATAGCGGGTCACATGAGGACTTCACATGATCGTGAGGCCCTGTGAGTCGTTGGAAAACTGAGAAATGCCACAAAGAATCAAGGCATATTGGAAACTTCCTTGTGAATGCCATTTGCAGTTTGTTACTAGAAGTTGCACTCCAGTGAGAAACCAGCTTTACTGACAAGAACCTCATCACATTTTGGATTTTCAAGCACCAGTTTATAAAAATTTATCTCAAAGAACTTTATAGAGGAAGCAAAAGTTAATTCAAATCCCATTAGATAGAGTCCACTTGAAATTAAATAGAAGTTAAATATATCTCACTATAGCAACCAGAGAAGGGCCTTTGTGTCATCATCAAGACTATCTATAGTACATTGCAACATAAACAATAGTAACCAGAAAACTGTATGGAAATTTTTTATTTTGACTGATTGATGAAAGAAATAATATATTTTCAAACGATGCCCATGTTAAACTAAAAAGCCATAATCATTAAATTTGTCAAAGTTTTATTTAAACTTCAGTAGCTTGATGAACATGAATCCAAAGAACGGGGGGGGGCTTAAATTGCACAAGAAAAAATACCCTTTACTTCAACCTGCAGCCTTTTATAGAAAACATTCAGTAAACATTTATAAAAATATGTGAATTTAATTTTAAAATTGTATTTAAATGAAATTATGTTTACTTTTTAGAGCTTGTTGCAGAAATGTTTTGCTTCTGCTTATCAAAATATGACATGAAAAAAATGACATCTGTTGTCTTTGCTGTAAAACATGTTTTGTGCCTGTTATACATTAACGTAATTGGTTTTCATGTTGTTTAACTCTGCAGTGGTGCAGAGTGACTCCACCATATTGGATTCACCTTCAAAAGTGAAACCTTGTGCTGGCGTTGGCCAGATGTTGCCAGATGTCCAAAGCAGCACTAATATGGACATGCTGGTCGGCAGCCAGAAGAGAAAAGCTAGAAAGACCAAGATCACACATTTGGTCCGCACAGCTGATGGTGCTGTGTCTCCAGTTGCAGGTGAGTCCTAAATTCCTGCTTGTGCTTGTCTTCTCACCTTTGAGCATTTCTTTGTAACTGTTTTTGTGAGAAAAACAGTCAACAAACAGATTACAAGGTTGATTCTAAATATTGAGGTTAAACATCGCAGGTTAACTCTGGTGCCCCTTGAAAACAAAGATAAACTTCCTCTCAGTCTTCACACCAACCTTTCGATGAAAGACAAAACATCATCAAAACAATAAGAAAAAGTTAAGTTTCCTTTTTTAAGCTAAACTCTTAGGTTTGACCTACAAAGTACACTTTAATGCCAAGATTATTGGGACACCCCACCAAATCACTGAATCTAGAGGTTCTAGGTGTGGAGGTAGGTCACAAACTCACAGAGCAGGTCAGGACATGATGACAAGCACAGTGAGCAGAACTCAGAAACTTCCTGCTACAGACCTCCAAAGTCCTTATGACCTTCAGATTATCTGAAAAACAGTCTAGAGCACTTAAAGAAATGGGTTTCCATGATTGTGCAGCTGCATCCTGGTTTGATATCACCAAGTGCAAAGCGTCAGATGCAGAGGTGTAAAATAAGAGTTACTAACTACGGTTCTATGAATTCTGGATGACCGCCAGAGGGCGGTGCTTAACACCTGGATATCTACCTGTGCGCAGTACAGA
>SSNP01000199.1:509825-537554 GCA_006937955.1 Pachypanchax playfairii | reverse complement strand
GGGGGGGGGGGGGGGGTTTCAGAGTACTCGCAAGGACTCAGAGTGACAAGCAACTCTGGCGGTCATCTGAAATTCATAGAGCCTTAGGGTGCATTCACACCAGCCCTCTTTAGTCTGCTTGAATCAAACTCTAGTTTGTTTGCCCAGAAAGTCTGGTTAGTTTGGGGAGGTGTGAACGGTCAACCGAACTCTGATTCGGACCAAACAATCGAACTCGAGTCCGCCTAAAAACGTAGGTCTCGCTTCGATTGAAACAAACTCACATTTCTCTAGCTGTCTGATGGACGGGTCTGGGATTGGTGGTTCTCAGCAAAATGTTACCTGCTAGTAAAGATCACATGCATGTAATGACAGGTGAGCTGTCTCGTGGCAAAATAGTGTATTTGTTCTGATGATAGAATAAGAAAGTTATCCATGTAAACAGTTACAAGTAAGGATTAAAGTCATCATAACTTTAAATATGTACTTTGATTAAAATATAAAACTTTTTTGTTTGATTTACATCAAAATGTTTTTTGTTATGTTCCAGGAAAAATAGAAGTTTGTATGTTTGTTCATTTCTGTTTATTTGGGGTTTTTTTGGCTACAGAAGACAAAACTAGGGATCCCAATCAGGAACAGGAGAAGAAGCCAATAACCCAACAGAATTTATGCAGTGAAACAAGGTGCTACAGAAGTCCCAGAGCAGAAGAGGCTGAGAGAAACACCGGACCACAAGAACTACCTGCTTTCTTTAGCTTAGCTGCTCTTGCTGAAGTTGCAGCTATGGAAAATGTTCACAGGTAAAACACCCGTAGAGTTCCCTAGAATATGGGGGGAGGGGCATATGTACAAAAGTGCTTGTGTATATAAACATGTATTATTATATAAATATATATTATATACCTTATGTATCATTATTATATTGATTACATAGACAATGGAATCGTAACAGTCATGACCACTGAAATAGGGACAAGTCTTTTCTCTTGAGAAGGGTTGTTTCTACATCTTTGTGATCATGTAAAACATGGTTAGTCATGACCAGAGGAGCAATGGTCATTGCTGTTTTTAAAGTAATGATGTCTAGAAACAAAATACAGAGTTGTGTACAGGGAAATCCATTGAGACACAGAGAAACACAAGGAAATAGTTGGAAACTGACAGACACTGATAGACTGACTGATTGGCATACAGGAATTTTACAGATGGTGACCCACTTCTTTTCAGGGTGGGTCATATACATGGAAATAATTTCTCCAAAGGGATCAGTAACATATCAATTATTGTTATTATTATGATTGAACATTTTGTAAAAGAATTACCAAGTTTATAAAGAAATTAGTTATTGTAATGTAGCACACACACACTGTGTTACTGGTGGAACCCAGTCACAGACACCCTGTAATGCTCTGTAATGTGATTTCCTGTTCCAGAGGCCAGAGGAGCTTGGCTCAGGCTCAGAAGAAAGACCTCGCCCAGACTCCAGTTCTCATCTCCTGTGCTGATCAGTGAAATTATGCTGCTGCTCTCAGAAGAAGATGACAACAGTGGTGTTGGAGCTTTACTTTCCTAATTAGTCACTTTATAAGAATGACTTGGACAGATCCGAGTTTACCCTGTGAGGAGAGTCTGCTTGAGTCTGGATCTGTGGGAAAAGAAGGCCTAAGTTTTTCCTGTGTCTGTTGGTGTCTCAGTGTTTCCCCTAAGCCTTTCTTTGGTTTGAGGAAGGAGGCCTTTCTTAATGAATTGTTGTTGTTTTTGACCTGAAACTTTATGAGGTACTTCTCCACAGTAAGTGAATTACCTACATGTGGTGATCTGTATGGTCCTCTTTTGGAGATGTAGTCAGGCACAGACGAGAGTTCTCGTTTAAATCATGTCAAACTCCCAACAGCAAACTAAGGCTGTTTTCTTTCACTTACCTCAAAGGCATCAGACTGTTTTAACAAAACGGTCATACATGAGGATGGGAGTTCCTGTTCTACAGTTGTCTCAGTCTGTTTTTGTATATCAGTGCTTTTAAAAAGCCTTTGCTTTTGTCAGGTGGCCATGTTACTGCATTTGTCATACTTAGACACTTCCTCTTAGAGGAAAGGCCTGTGTTGTTTTATTTAAAGCAGGATTGTCTGAAGTACTTCTGGAAGTCCTACCTGTAGAAGACAGCAGCTAAAATAATCTCATGTTGTGGAATCAGGGAGCAGAGCTAATGGCTGCTTAAAATGGGCCACTTGAAATGATTTTAGATGATAAAAGATAGAACGTGGGTTGAGAAAATTCTATTTTATAAATGCTTAAACTGTCACTTCAGCAATAGATGGTTATTTAAACTTCAGAACATCTGTGTTTCACAGATTGTGCTCAACACCAAACCTCTAGTCAAACCCAGTCTATGTTGCTGTCTCAGGAAAAAGTCAAGTTGAATCCCAAATTTTTGATGTTTCAGTTTTTTTACATGGTGAAAACGAGCTGTTCTGGTGGGACTGATCTGAGCAGTGCTTAACATGGTATATCTTTCAGGACTCCCCTCTGGTTCTCCCAACTCTGACTCCATGCTCTGACTGCTTTCAGCTTCTACACAAATCCCCACTTAAAGAAATGTTAAATATCCCTTTAAACTATATTCTATGCACTTGAACCAATTAAGCAACATTACCGTATTATGTTAGACTTCATTTGCATCAGTAGGTTTCTTAGTCATCCTAACTTCCAAGTAATATTTGTAATAAACTAATTAGGTATAAGTACCTTTCTCACCCGTAATGCACAGAAATACTTGTCAGCCCCAATTGTCATTATGGATTTATTGTTGTGTTAAACAAAGATTCCTTTTAAAACTTCCTTAAAAACATTAAACCTCTATTCCGAAAAACTCAGTGTAAACAGAATGCAATCGTTTACAAAGTTTACAACTCTGTATATTATTCCCTGTAGAACATAAACAACAACATAAATTGTGAAGACTTTGAAGATCCCACGATATACAGTGAATAATATCATCAAAAGATCTCTTAAAACTCCAGCAGCAGGTCTCCTCACTTCCCAGATGTTTGCAGACAGATGTTAATATGAGGGCATGCTACACAGTCGTAAACATCTCACTGTTGTGTTGCCCTTACATGTTTTTTATGCTCGCTCGTTCCTGTTCAGGGGAACTGGGGAATTGGGCGAGAGGCGGGATGAGGAAGTGACAAGCCTTTTCTCACTAAAGGCTGTCAACAGCGTCCTCCAAATCATTGAAGCTAGTTGTTCCAGTCACTTCATGGCCACAGATGGATAAAATCCACAACATGCATATGCTTCTACAAACATCTGTGAGAGAATGTACTGCTGTCGGAAGCTCCGTGAATTCCAGTGTTTTACTTGATAGAAAGCATCTGTTAATGAAAATTCCTCACTTTTAAATATTCCAAAATCAGCTGTTAGTGGGATTATAATAATTAGCTCATGAACAGTGTGTATAGAGCCTCGTGATTGTCATATATGTATTTGTATATTTTCAAAACATTACAGCTTTCTGTGCTTCTTCTAAAGAGCTTGAATGTCCTATTTTAAACCTGTTTGATTTGAGGTCTTTGCCTGGGAGAGACGTAGCTAATGTAGTATTACTGTCCTGTGTCTTGTTGCTGCACTCGGTCTTTCTGGGTGTCTGTGACACTAAAGGGTCTTCCACAGCCTTACCTTGGTAACTGAGTTCGTCTGTTCCTCCTACAGTTGCCTCTTTTCCAGTTAATGATGGTGTTCTAAGTTACTTCTGCAAACAGAGGTCATCAGCATCTGTTTGATATAACTGAGAAACCCTACACCTGACTATAATTCTACAAAATCCCTGATATTGTAATCTCACCTTAACCTTCCAACTGACACCATGTTGGTTCTGCAACTGGCTGGTGAGGAGAATCAAGGCATTGCATTGTAGGTGTTACATAGCTAAAAGCTGAGGCCACCTGCTCTGGTTTTCAGTTTCACAAATCTTGCAGGAGTAAATAAAAAAACTCAGAAGAATTTTGTCCTGAAGCAACATCCTGGTGCAGTTTAAACAAAACAAACTCCAAGACTGGTTCATTCTAAAAATAAAAGAGACACCCAAACGCTCCGGAACAGTCTTTGTTGCATTGCAGTCAAGAGTGTTCAGACCTTCATAAAAGCTAAACGTAAAATAAAAAAATCTCAAACATGTCAGAAAACAGAAGGTCCCACTTCTCAATGTAACACTCTGCTGTCAGTGTATATGTCAAAGAAAATGGACAGTTCTAAGGACAGTGATTTGCTTATTTTCAGGAGAGAAAGATGGTTTTACAGACAGATAAAAGGAATAAATTCTTTGGAGAAATGCCCATTAACAGAAGTGGTTTCCTCATCGTTTACTTATCTAACACTTAGAAAGCCTGGGCTCTTTTTATAGGTGCTTTTATTATAGTAAATAGAAAATACCTGTTCTACCTTTAACCAGGTAAAGAAGAAGGTGCAGCCTGCCTCCCACTGCTATCAGCGGCTACGTTCACACTGCAGGTCTTAATGCTCAATTCCGATTTTATTTGTGCGATTCGTCCTTTTTGCAAGCTCGTTCATATTGCCGTTAAAATGCAACCTGAATGTGACTTGCTGTCTAAACGGAATGCGTCTTGAATGTGTCACGCATGCGTAGTAGCGGGAACAGTGACGCCACACACATTAATGCCATCTCTTTGGAAATGTTTTTTAAAAAAACGCACAGTTCCAATAACACCCCTCGAGTTTGGCCTGAACAGAGCCATCTCCCCAAATATTAACTAACTCAGACACCTCGGTTTTTCGCCATTGACTGTTCTCTGCATCGTTGTTGTTTATTGTTGTTTTCTTTTCGCTTCCGCCTCCTCAACACAGAATAGTGATGCATGTTGCGTATTGATGATCGCGTGCCAAAAGCTCGGATACGTATCGGATTTAGGACCACATGCTGAAGTGGGTCACATTTGAAAAAAATCGGATCTGTGTCGTTCAGACTGTCATTAAAAAATCAGATACAGGTCACAGGGGCAAAAAATCAGATTTGGGTCACTTCAGTCTGCAGTCTGAACGTAGCCAGAGTGTCAGAAATGTTAAACAAGATTGATAGAGTGGAATAAAGACCTGTGTTGAAGTTTCATCCACATCATTGAATGGGCACATCTACTATTGTATATGTGTCCACGGCACACCTTCAAAATTCACGAAGTACGTTGGAACAAAGTACGTTGCCATATAAACTTAAAGTTAATATCTTTTGGCTTCCAATGCACGACACATTTTGAGACTGGACAAAACACGGGACTTTTTGAAAAGCTTGTAAGTGACCACGACCCAAATGATTCACAGAATTGGATGGGTGAGTCATCGGTTCGTTGGACTTCAGCAACCCTTTGAGTGTAAATGTCCCAGTTCTGACGTTTAAAACATAAATGTCCAGCCTATGATGAGAACGGATGAAGCCCCTTCAAGAAGAGTTGAAATATCTTCAAAAAGCTGGAAAGAACTTCCTGCCACCCATTTTACAACAATCTTGACCTGATAAACCAATTGTGATAAGGCATTTTAATAATTCCCATTTGATTCGTGTTGGTCTTAAGAGATTTTATTTACTTAAGTTGTGGTCTGTCTAGATTTCACACCTGATCAACTTAGTGTTCATTTTGGATCAGAATCATTCCATTTCCACAACGTTGCGTTGGCAATAGTTGGGATTAGTTTACTAACTATAAAAATGTAACTGTAGCTGTAAAGCTGCAGGTTTGTTGTTTTCCCCAGAGATGGGGAAGTTTGAACTGTTACTCTCCTCCCCCCCCCCCCCAGCAATATCCCATGGCTCCTTTTCACCGAGTCTTTCATTTCTTTGAGTACATCAAAACTTCCAGCTCCACGTTTTAGATGCAAATATATTTATAACTCGAGTGGTTTTTCTCTGTCCTTTTTCAGCATGTTTCACAATGTTTTTTTTTGTCAAAGTCCATTTTGAAATTCACTTTTTTTATTGTCTTGAGATCAAGTTTAATTAATTCCAATTGTTAGAAATATTGCTTGAACTGATAATACATGAATGCACCATGATTACCTGCTCAGGTAATCGATCTAAAGACAATGAGATGGTAAAAGTTGATGGATCTGGTCTTAAAATCACAGATCTTTTAAAGTTTCTTAGAAAGGTTATGAACATGTAACGACTCACCCGTTCTTTGAACTTATTCCGTTTGAAAAGACTGATTAGTCCTGACCTGACTGATGAGAAGGTAATCACAAGAGTAAAATGGACCACTGTTGCTTTGATACAGCTCTAATATCACGATGTCACAGCAGTTCACGTGAACACTATTTTAGAAACGTTTACATTGCCATCATTTTTTAAATATTCTGGTTATTTGTTATGGGAGTTAGTGGCTGAGCTCGCTGTCTGCAGCACTTTCTGTTCTCCCAACTGAAGGTTCACAATATTTTTGTCATGTAATACAAAACAAACAGTGATGTAGAAGTTTCTCCAATCACATTCACGTCTATTAGAGTTGTTTAAAACCAGCAGGAACTTATAAAGTGTCCTGCTGAGATTAGCAGTTGATTCTATATTCTGGTGAAACCTAATCTCCAAACTGATGTTTAAATATTTTTATCAACAACAGGTGAAACGTTAACTGTTCCTAACCTTTATACAAAAGCCCATTTTGAAAGACCTGAGCTAAAATACATTTTACATTTCAGAGATCCAAACTGACAAGAAAACTGTTTCGTTATAATGAGTATTTTTTTAAAAGCATTAGTGTGTCAGTACACGATGATAATATATTGATATCATCTCATTTTTGAAATAGGGTTTTCTTACATGTGCAACAAACGGCATGTTTCACAGTTAAAACTTGAGGAATCCACACTAGACTCTTGTCAACATCTTATTGAGAAAAGCACACACACATGCATAAATGTTCTTGTGCTTCCCAAAATATATAATATGTATACATAGAAATGTAAACTTGGCACAAAAAGTAAGGACTTTTGTGTTTGGTGGATTATTTAAAAAATGTAACAGTTATTACTACTATATATTTTTTTCTTTGCTGTAATGATTCTTGGTAAAACCTTTAAGCCTGTTTTTTTCTTCTTAAAATGGAGCAACATGTAGAACAGTGCATTTGTGGGTTGGGCATTAGAGTTCTGTTTTTGGGTTGTGCCCATAAAAAACTCACCAGCTCTTTCCTGCCAATGTCAAACAGCTTATTGTGCTTCGGGTACTTGTGTTTCTGATAGTTACCTGTGTGCATGGACCCTGGTTCAGCCACCAGTTGGTGTCATGTTTGACTGATCTGGTAAAGAAATGTCCCATCGGACAACTTCAAGCTGGTGTTCTGTAAACCCAGTTGTCAGTATTTGGAGTCAGCTGTAGTACCTTCTTTAACTTGAAGGTGTTGGTGGGGTGGGGGTCCAAAACAAACTGAAACAGCCGTCTCAGGAAGACCCCATCACAAGAAAAACACTTTTCTAACCCTGTCAGCGCTCAAACTGTTGGCAGTCCTCTACAGATTTACAGTCAAAATCTCTACTCACACAATTCAGAAGATTGCACACAGGTAGTCTCTGGTCTTACAAGGCCACCAGGAGGCCTGTAACTGTCCTTCACCTTGTCTGTAACATGTAAACAGGAACCTGAACATTTGGAGAAATGTTATGTTGAGTAATGAGCCCAGATTCTGTCATTGGGTCAGGGTGTGCAGGAGAGAACAAACTGAATGCTGCATCTATTGGGTTTTAGGTTTTGGTGGATGTAGTGTGGTGGTGTGGGGCGGCATCTCCCTCACTGGAAGAGCAAGGAGAGTCATCAAGGCCTGCGGTCTTGAGCTTGAACACTGAACACTTCTGGAACTAGAAAAGCCCTCATGGAGCTCAGACCTCCACCAAGCACCTCAATGTCTTCCATATTGTGACTTACACTAAAAATAACGGTCTCACCTTTGTTGTATCGACATTATCAGATTCTTTGACCACAAAAACACATTTAGCAATTGGATTGACATAGATAAATTATTAGTTCAGTAGTTATTCAGTAATGGTGGTTTTCTTCTGGATCGAGCTTTTGAAGGAACATCAGATCTGTTACACTCGTCTGATTCCACAGTGTCTCGGCTATCTTTTGGTGTTTGTTACATAATTTGTTCTTGTAGTGATAAAAAATCTGAAGGTTCCTTTTTTTTCCGGATCAAAGTATCTGGAATTTTGTAACGATCCAGATCAGTCCTTGTGTATTTTGTCGTCAAACACCTGGATCTTTTATTATGGAGTTACATGCTGATGTGTTAAAAACAGCTTCTATCTCACAGTGATGAAGAATCTTTTAAAACATTCCTGGATCCAGACGTTGATCCGGATCCCCCCAAAATCTACTCACTTTTTATTTTTGGACCATTTCTGATCTTTCCTGAACTGTTTATCAAAATCCATCCAGAACTTTTAGAGTAACAACCCCTGATGAAAACAACCTCCTGGTGGCAGTAACATTAGGCTGTTCAACAGGGAGGATTTATAAAGTTTTACATTCTCACTCACAACCTACAAACTCCACTCTGCTGCTCAACCCACCGATGCATTTCCCTACTAATGTGTCTCCATTCATGAGAAATAAACAGGCTTTTAAATAGCACCAGATTAATTACCAATAAACAACAACAAGGAAATAATCCACCTAACATACATTTCCTTACTATTTGTGTTACGTTTATAGATTTGTGTATGTGTGTATACATAATTTGTGACAAACTCCACTGCTGTGCTGCTTGAATAATAGGAACCTTCTCATATTTAAATGAATAAATAAATACAGTCTGGGACTGCAGGTGTTTTAGTCCATTAGCTGTTGCTTCATAACAAGAAGAATTTAGATACTCAGCTGGGGTCTTCTGCATGTTCTCGTTCATGTGTGTTTGGTTTTTCTAACTCCTCTGTCAACAGTCCAAAAACATGCATGTTGGATTATCTGGAGATTCTAAATTGTCCCGAGGTGGGAGTGTGTGCAAGCTCGGTTCTGTCTCTCTGTGTGTGACGGACTGAAAAGTTTTCATCATCCAAGCAGCATAGTTCTTCTGATAAAAAAAAAAAATTATTTCCCTTTCAAAAATGGATCCAGTGTATCGGCTTGTAGCAAGTGACTTTCTTGGTATTTGCCAAAGAAAATATGAACAGAAAGTTAGAATCAACAGGGTTTGCAGTTGGAAAAAACAAAAGTAAAAGCTAACAGAAGTGATGCTCTGGGTTTTTTAGCTGTTTGAATCTTCAGGTAACATCAGTGCAACTTATTGTGTATCTAATCAGATATTACTGCTGCCACAACAAGACACCAATCAGAGTAGAAAATATTTGCACCTTATAACCAAAACCAAAAGGATTAAGACTTTTAAAAATATACAGTTTATAACCCACTATTTAAATGACACATTTTAATTTTACATGTAGGCCTTCCATCATTGAAAGAACTACACATATATAAAGCAGCCATAATTGTATCATACTGTCATCCCTTCACTTTTTCTATTTAGAAAACGCTTGTATAATGTTGAAAATTCTTATATTAGTTACCAAAATGACTATATTACCCTTTTGTGCTTGTACTGTTCTTGAATGTAATCATTTTCTACCTGTATTTTTCTAATTCTGTCTTGATTGTACTGTAGGGATCCTTTGATGGTATGCTGTTCTTTAGGTGGTGCTGATGGAACAGCTGCTGCACCGTAAACTCAGTGGACAAATGTGGAGGTTTTGAAGGTCAGACGACTTCTCATACCATGTGAGCGTCTGTGACACCGATGACTTGAGATATTGTTGCTGTTTGACAGGCGATCCCATTTCATGTTTTGTTTTCATTTTTATTTTTTATGGTAGAATCTGTTCAGGACTGTTTATAAAAGGACATCCCTGCACTCAGAGTCTCTTCTCATTTATTCTGTTCCTTTAAACATGTGTATGATTTTCTGCCCCATACTGGTTTGTAGTTTTTTGTTAGTTTTTTTTTGTCTCACTTTGTGATGAAGTTATGCCATATATGATAAGCCTCCCTTTGATTGGTTGTACATTATGTGATGTTCTTATTCATATGCTTAATTTATGGAAGTGGTTTTATTTTGACATTTCCTTTCTGTTACTTATAGAAGCCCACTGGTTTAGTGTAGCCTTGCCTTACTGGAATCCCTGCATATAGTGTGGGATCCCTCATACACCCCCAAACCTTACCCTGCGCAAAACTCTGTCATAACACTGTTTGATGATGCAACTATTACTTCTTCAACACCTATTAAAACAACTACTACTGCACCTGTGTACCTGTGTGACAACATTTCTCTGTACATTTCACTCCCGTTTTTGTCTGACACCCCTCAGTTTGCGATCCAGGCCTTGTGTTGCTGTCAGCTTGTTCTTTTATCTTATACAAGTTAAAAGATTTCTGGTGTGTGAAGAGTGGTTAAAGGCTTGTTTGTTAAATTTGGTGTGCTGAATTAGTCTTTTAGCCCAAGAAGAGAACCAAACTTGGGACCCAGCGTTTACCTGGAGGGGATCTTTGGGGTCTGCACAGTGGTGTAGTGGGTGTAGCTGGGTCCATTCTTCATTTAGTTTGCATGTTCTCCTACATGTGTGAGTTTTGTCTGAGGAATCTGATTTTCTCCCACAGAACAAAAACACACATTTGGTTGACTGGAGATCCTTTATGTGTACGCGTAAGTTTTTGTTTGTTTCTATGTGACCCTGTGATGGACCCCACCTCTCACCCAGTCAGATCTGGATCTGTGATTCTCATCTGAACAGAAGGTGTCTCATATCAAAGGCTAAACTTCATCAACTTGAATAGTCTGATCATCAGTGTTGCTCTGAGACACAGTTAACTCCATCAACTCCACCGGTCGCCTTTTATGTTAGAAGTCTGGCTTGGAAAGTAGAGTTTATGAAAAGAGTAGAGATAATCTTCACATGTTAGAAGATAAAACTCTGAAGTATCTGTGGACAGACAGAAGTTCTCCACATTAACTAAGACTGTTTGAACATTTCATAATGTTTCATTTATCCATTTATTTATTTTCATCATTTGCTTTTGACACAATCTTGATGCATTTGGATGTTCATTTTTCTGTCCCATTATACATAAATGACAGTTCATCTGAAAAACATCTTAAATCTAATCATTAGAAATTACAGAGATTTTGATCAAATTTATTTTGGTTTATAATTTACACTTTTTCTCAAGCACCTATTTCAAAACAAAAATCTGAATGAGCTGCATGATTAGTGTAATTAAAGCTAATCAAACTGAACGTGTATCTATAGATATATACAGTTATATCTAGTCACATATATACAGTTCTATTAAACCAATGAGCTCTTTGTTGAAGCTGATCCCTCCACACAGTTTGTCATGTTCCTCTCCTTTAACTCATCTGAATTTATTATCACTTTGACACATTCTTTGCCATAACCAACATCCTTAAAGGTAAAACATCCTCCACCCAGTTTCCATCAGACTGTAACATCTTGTGCCATAAATTCATTTCGTTTCTGGTTGAATCCATCCACGTTACTTCCACACCGTAACTCCTCCCTGCAGAGGAAACGACACAAGGTATGTCCTTATTAAGATGTCTGTGAATGAGCTTGAGTAAAAATCCAGTTCACGTCTGATGTTGAGCCTGAGATGGAATCAGAAATCTGGAAAAGAAGAACTGAGTTCTGGAGAAGCTAATAAATAAATTAATTAATTGTTTTCTAAATGCAGACGTTCCTGAAATGCTACGAGACTGTAATTATATCCAAAGGAATGTTTGTATCTATAGAGAAATATTCGTTTGTTCCTTAAAGGAGCAATAAGCAAAAATTCATCATTTCCAGTTTGAAAGAATTCAAAATATGCAATGTGAAGCTCTAGATGTGTAATTCCATCTGGAACATAGCATGAGGTCACACACCATCTCTCTGTGTTGATATCGAGCCTCTTGTTTACAAAGGTGGTCTCCTTCCACGTGCATGTTCGTGCATGTGAAACTCCGCCTCCTTCATGTACCGAGCGAAGGCCCTCCCTTCGCTCAGTACAGCCGACACACATTGTTGAAGCGAAATGGCGGAAGGCGGAGCAAAGCGTTCACCTGAAGATGACCGGGAACACATTTCATCACCCAAGAAGCCACGGCCAATGACAAACAAACCGGGTAAAGCAAGGGACAAAACCAGGATAAACATTGGTCTTGCTTTTCCAAGATGGAGAGCACTGAGAGAACCAGAGAATTTACGATTTGACTCGGAGCTGGCTTTTCTTCTCCTGGACAGGTAAGGAACAATCATTATTTTAATCTAGTGTTACTGTAATGACTCGCTCTGGAAAGCCATAAAGTTGTCGACTTTGTCCTTTATACTGCTTGTATTCAGTTCTGCTCTTTTACCTTGTAGCTGTAGCGGCTAAATGTCTGTAGCGGCTAAATGTCTGTAGCGGACATTTAGCCGCTACGGACATTTAGCCGCCGTGTCATGAGAGAGGAAAAGTGGCGGCACGTCGTTGTGGCTTTCAGCCAAGCTGAATGGAGACTGTGGTTGTGTTGAATTATCCGGAACATCTGAACGTCAATCATGACAGACTTTGTTTTGGTCTCAATCCTGTACTCAACAGCACACCTAGCGGTGAAAAATCGCTTGTTGCTCCTTTAAACACAAAATCTGAGCAAACTATGCAACAATTTCCTGATGCGTTGAGACTGAACAAAAAAACACCAGTTACTTAATCTGAACACACTTACCTCCTTTTAAACAGGGTCTTTAAGTAGAAACTGGAAGCTTTATTTATCTTTTAACAATAGTAACGTAAACATGCCTTTGTTAAATGTAATATTAACTTTGATGACGTGATTTTACAGGTTTCCAGCATGGTCTCTCCTGACCCTCCCATTCTGTTGGGTTTACACTCTATAATCTCGACATTTCTTCACTTGTTGATTTTGGTGAGTTTGGAAAAGGAATGAGTCTTTTATAGAAACAGTGAAGTGAAATCCAACCTGTTCCTGGTCCGAGTCTCACTCCACCTAT
The DNA here is from genome assembly GCA_006937955.1 of Pachypanchax playfairii. NCBI lineage: Eukaryota > Metazoa > Chordata > Actinopteri > Cyprinodontiformes > Aplocheilidae > Pachypanchax > Pachypanchax playfairii. The sequence continues at coordinate 524,525 of SSNP01000199.1, read as the reverse complement.
GAAGTGGTTTTTCAAGCGATCGTGATCCCACACTGTGATTTCAACGCAGGCCTCTTGCAGGTCGTCTGGTCGGAGGCCATCATACACCATGGTGTGGTTGAACATGGGGTTGGCCGTTTTCTTGACCACGCGGGTTTTCTGTCGGCCCTTCCGGCTCGTGTCAGGAAGAACAGTGCTGCAGTAAAACAGGATCAGATGAAAATAATATCTGTCAGCAGAAGTTTCTGTCAGTCTGTATTCAGCTCGGAGTTGAGCTAGTGTTGCACTTGAGTCCAGTTTTTAGATGAAAGACTGGATAAGAATCATGAAACCATATAATCACATCTGCTTCTGCTTGGTGGCTCATGATTGAGCAAACATCTGTTCCTGGAAATGGGCCCTGTTTAGAAGGAAAAACAGCCAAAAACCCCAAAACATTCTAGAACAGTTTCATTTTTTTGTAACGCCAAAATTTTTAGTTAAAAAAATAAAACTAAATGAATTCAAATTTAATTTTAATTACTTACCATTTTATAAATGGGTTGATAACGAGACCCCTGACTGGAAACAGGTTCCTGCAGTCTTTCACCCAAATCTGCAGCTCACCCATGTTCAGGCTGGAGCTCCCCTGACCTGCTGATACATGCAGATTACATGCATGAGAAAACTAAAGAGAGGAAACAGATACATCAGATTATTTTTGAGCTTACTGTGGGATGTCTGTGACACGAATCTCAGGGCCACTCTCATCTGGCCTTTGCTGTCTGGTGGAGGGAAAGTCGATGGACCTGGGACTTCTGCTGGAACCTGGAGGAAACACCTGATGAGTAAATGTCTAATTTCTGTAAAATGTAAAACACAATAATCAGAGAAGATCAGAGTACCCTGGATTTTAAGATATATTCATTTATCTCTGTGTTGCTGAAGTTCCACTCAGACAAATCCAGATCCACCTCGCCCAGGAAGCTGTTCCGACCAAACAAGTCGTTGTGCCACACGGAGATGATCAAATTCTGCATTTTCAGATCCTCCATTGGGATTTTAAACTTTAACAAGAAAAAAACATGAAATTAGGGTGAAAGTATTTTATATTTCTACACCAAAGTAAGTACTGAAAATAGTTCCTTAATGAATTGATTGATTCAGTTAAAACAGAAAAACAATTTGTCATCAGACTTTCTGAAAAGATTCGTTGATCATCTATAATAAACAAATTAACTACTAAAACTACCAAAAGCTCCAGTTTTATTTCATCAGTCTGAAGGATCTTCTCCCAGAAGCTTCGGGGCTCATCAACATGTTGTCCTCCTTTTTCGTCTTCCATGGAGCCCATTATGGTTCAACATGTGACTGATGGTGGGATCAGAAATGGACCTGGATCTTGGAGTTCAGCTTGATGGTTTTGGACGGTTTCCTTGACTCCTCTCCTCTTGTGTCCACATCCTGGACGTCGTCCTGCTACAGTCACATCAACCTTATACTGTTTAATAATGTTGATGGTTTAGTATTTTTAACTAGAGGCTGTAAACCTCTGAGCTCCTCAGACATCTCTGGTCTTTGATTTACCTGGTCCATGTTCAGTGTGGTGAGTTTTTCATTCATATGAATTATTTATCTGTCATATAATCCAGGTGTAATAATTATCTTATTATTCTTTAAATCTTCAACACAGCAGTGATTAGTTGTTTATTGCTGACTAGTTGTTTCTCATAAGTACAATGGTTGTTTTTCCTCTCAGTTTTATTCTTAAGAATTTCTCCTTTACTGTGGTTTTGTTTCTTTTTTTGTTTCTTTTTACATTTTTCATAATATAATAAACTATGTTGCTGTTTCATTTATGAGCTGCAGGTCATGTTTAACATCTAAACTTGGTACAACAGGTGATTTTCTTCTGTTGTTAATTCTTTTTTATTATTATTTGAGGCTACGGATTAACAAGAATTGCTGCATTTTTAGTTAATTGTGTGCTTTTATTTTCTTCTGAGCCTTTGTGATGACTTTTTGTTCTAATTGTGCCCCGAATGGTTTGAAGGACAAACACAAGTCTAACTAAAGCTTCAGATCCCAAGTGGTCCAAACCCTTTCTGTCCTCTCAGACCCCAGTGGGTCCAGGCAGAACTCATCCTGGTTCTGCTGGAGGTTTTTCCTGTCCTCTCAGACCCCAGTGGGTCCAGGCAGAACTCATCCTGGTTCTGCTGGAGGTTTTTCCTGTACTCTCAGACCCCAGTGGGTCCAGATAGAACTCATCCTGGTTCTGGTTCTGCTGGAGGTTTTTCCTGTCCTCTCAGACCCCAGTGGGTCCAGATAGAACTCATCCTGGTTCTGGTTCTGCTGGAGGTTTTTCTGTCTGCAGGGTGGAGGATTGTGTTGAAATGACGATTCTTTAGAGAATGAACTTTTACTAATAGGTATTAAATAATTTATTGAATCTAAATACGTTTTCAATAAACTGAAATGATTTATAAAAGTCAGTTTGAATCTGAACCTGTTTTTGTAAACTGGACTTATTGTTTCTGTTTATTGTCTTAAAATGAAGTTTGTTATGAATTGTCTGAAACCGAATTGAACTGCAGTCTGTCCATGTGTCTGTTTGTCTGTCTTCTGTCACGTTTGTTGTTTTTCTTCTCTTTCAGTAAGAAGTCAGAGACAGCCAACATCGCCCTCTAGTGGAGAAGGTGAAAACTACAGTAACAGTCAAACAGGATGCAGGTTTTAGACGTTCAGCCTCCCGAACCCGCTCTTATACAGAATGATTTTCAGTAACATCTACATGGGGTCATCATTTAATGACTTTTAGAACAGCCAGTAGAAACTTTCCTTACTGATGAGTCAGAAACACTGAATCTAAGTGCAAAGAGAAAAGAATCAGTCGGCATGTTTCACTGTGGAGGAAGTTCAAGTTTGAGGGAGAAGATTTAAAGACCATATTTGTCTGAGCAGCAATTTCAGAAGCATCTTTGGGAAAAGAAGCAGATGATTTTGGAAGAGATGTTAAATAAGATGATAAATGAATTTATCAAATATTCTGTATGAATTTCTGCTTTTGGATGACCTCCAGAATAAAACAGGCACGTCATCGAAACTGATGCGGAGAATGTTCAGTGTGATGTACCATGTAGACTCTGTAGAGCTGTTAGAATCTGACTGATGAGTCACACACATCCACTTACACACACAATCTAAGAACAGGAACTAAATTGGACTCAGTGTCTTCATTGCCCAAAGACACTTCAAGAAGGCGGCAATGAACTGCCAACCCTTTGAACGGCATGTGACCACTCGCTCTTCCTCCTCAGCCATCGAGTTTCATCAGTTCTGACTTTTCAGTTGTTTTCTGTTTCTTGCAGTCTAGAATTTTCCTGGTTCTTTAGATTTATTGTGTGACAGGTCAGCGCCTTGTGTTTGGATCTGTGTGTTGCTCAGCTGTCATCAGGTTCTAGTTCACTTCCTGTCAGATCCTCCAGGTTCTTACCCTGTTGTGTACCTTGTGCACTTCATATGATGTTTATTCTAAAGTAAGTTTTGTTTTGTAATTTGCTGTCTGATCAGCTTTTTATATGAAAGTTGTGTGAAATGTTTCATGCTGTTTGTTTTCCACAACATCAACAAATAGATTAGAAAGTTCTAAATGTGTGTTTTTTTAAAGGGACTGTCTCATGCTATTTTACAGTTTTCAACATCTGGGATCGGCACATATATGATAAAACCTTACTGTTTGAATTATATTATAGATTCCACTGTCCTGAAATATAACTTATATTCTCGAGTTATTCTGTGACCAGGAAGTAAAAACGCTCAGTTTACCTAAAACCCCGCCTGTAACTCTCGCAGCCAAAGGCACATTTTCGACGAGAAATTATTAGAATGAAACACAACGAAATGGAGGTGCTAATTTATCAGAGGACGCTCGGTGGTGAGGAGCGTCTGGAGGGAAGGACGGTCCACTCGCGACTGGATGCGATCCGACCCGGTAGATGACACCAAGACTGGGATCGGACGGGTGAGGTGAGACAGGTCGTAGGCGAGGAGCGGGTTTCTGGAGGCAGCGACCGTAGTCGCTGACTGCGAGACCAGCAGCCAAGAACGAGGTGGACAGAGAAAGAGAGATTGACCGGGACAGGTCTGAGGTCTGAAGCTGGATTACTGAGGCGGTTAAACTGCAGCACGGAGGCGAACAGGAGCTCGTGGCAAACGGGACGTCTGACTGAGCGCTGGCAGGGTGAGTGACTGTGTCTTTTATCCGGTGGTGGGACGGGCTGCGGTGACGTGGAGCTCAGCTGTAAAGCTGGAGTCATACTGACATGTGATTAGCAGGGTCGAGTTGATAAGTCTTTATTAGCAGCTCATGCTAATAAAGAGCAGCAGGTGGTTGAAGTGTGGGAACTCTGGGCTGTAGGTTAGACATCTGCCGTGATGACATGCTCGCCTCGTACCTACTACAGGGGCAGCAGGGATTGGTCAGGACAGTGTGACATAAAGGGGCTCAATTCAGCCGTTTTACATGAGCGAGTAAAGCAGCTGCTCAGAGCGCAGGTTTCATGAGGATTACTCAGGATTGCACGAATTAAGCCAAAAACAACTCTGGAGGTCTTTTAAATAAAGAAATAGCATCACAACATAGTTAAAAGCTCCAAAAAGTTGATTTTCATGATACAGGACCTTTAAAGACGTCTCACCTTGAGGATTTCATTATATGTTGGGTTTACAGTCTTCTTTTTAACTGTGCTTTTTCTCTTGCCCAGCCGTGTTTTGTCAGGAAGAAGGTAACATTTCACATACCTGGAACAGAAGTAGATCAGCACGGAGCAAGTGAGAGACAGTTTGATGCATGTTTCAGTCTCTCGTTTGACCAGGAGTTTCTCCTTTTTCAATAATTAGAAAACAGATTTTACATCTTTGGACACATAGAACAACATTAACAGAGGACACTTACGGGTCAGGACGGTTCTTTTTGGTATCAGCAACAGCCAAACCCCTGCAGAGCACCACAAAGATCTGAAGTTCTTCCAGCTTCTGAATGTAATTGACAGCAAACTGGATGTTTCCCATGACTTCAATGTTTGCAGAGTCCAACAGGGAGAGACTGCTCATGCTGCTGCTCATCTACTCGTTTATCACAGAGACAAAATACCAGCAAGAAAAAGTTTGTTTTTTCTTTTACATAAAATGTACCAAAATGTTTGTATGTTGTGCTGAAAATTGATATCAAATAGAATATTTTGGTTGTACTTTTTTTTCGATTTGGTCTATTTGAATAAAGTACAAAGTATTTCTGCCTTTAATAAAACTGTTTACAGATCCTGATAAAGAGGAATTGTACTTTATGTATATCTGTCTACATGTTGTCAAAGAATTTCAAATTCTTTTTTTTTTTAAAAAAAAAAGTCAAGTGAATTTTGTACCGTAAATCTTCTATAGTCTAACTACATGGTTCTTATCTGCCATCTTATCTTTTTGTGTTAGCAGAGTTGTGTGTTGTCTTACGGATGACATGGAGGACATTCCAGAGGACAGACTTAAGTTGGACATGGAATTGCTGGTGTTTTCTTGATGTTTTAACTTGTTCTCAAAAGCGCTTTCGTTTCCCATCTAAAAAATACAAAAGGACATAAAAAGAATTAAAAACAACCGAGCTGTAAGTCATTAGTTATAACTCTGAAGAGGATAAAAAAAATAATAGAAACAGACGCGTCACATCCTGAATCCATGTCATAATATTCTAGTTACAGGTCCAACTTCAACAAAACATTACAATATGTCACTGAAACAAATACCTCTGTTGGAAGATTTATAAAAACAAGCCACATGGGGGCCAGTTACCTCGTCCTTCAGGGGACCGAGCACTGAAAAACTGGTTCTCATGGTCTTTGAGTTGGGAAGCGAAGAGGCTAACAGTAAAAGAAAAGAGAACAGGACAAACACAGCAATTAATCCCAAAACCATCTCAAAATGTCAAATATAATCTGATTACAAGTTCAGATCTGAGCTCATTTCCTCTTGGAGCGAATAAGAGAACATAATTAAGTCTTCCTTTACTTGTTCGTGAGGTAAGATTTTCAAGACTTTTGGATGAAGACTTGCTCCATGTAGATAATCTTTCCAGTGCAGATATAACGGGGCTCTGAATTTCACCATAATCTGGAAAATAACATCATTTTCATCAGTCAAACATTTTCTTTAGGGACATTTAGGTTATAAATACTAGGCTATCCTAAATATTTTAGTTTGATTTTTTTTAGAAACATAAAGATGTGACATAATGCTTTAGCTTTATGTGGGCTACTTATTTTAGCAATTGTTGTTCTTTTTTTAACAATCAAGACAATTTTGGGGTGCTATACAAATTAAATTTAATATGATCAATGGTTAAAATCATCTCCTTTTAATATAAATGCTGTTGTTGTCCAGCAGAGGGCGTCTAGATGACCCACTGCTGCAGTTACTACTAATGCCCAACAGATGATGTCACTTCCTCCTTCACCCGTCTTCAAGAGTTCAGACATTAAGTTCAGGTTTTTAGCTTTAGATCAATTGTTTTCACCTTTTGGGAACATGAATGCAGTTTAATATTAGCCTCTGGATTAACCTGTAAAGAACTGAATTTTATCTGAAACAGAATGACAATCCTCTGCAGTTACTTTTTCTTCCCAGCAGATGGCGCCATTTCCTCCTTCACCCTTCTACCAGACATAAATTTCAGGCTTTTATTTTTAAATCCATTGTTTTCACCTTTTGGAAACATAAATGCAATTTAATATTAGCAGTTGGATTCCAGTGTAAAGTATTTGAATTTTATCTGAACCAGTGGTTAATGACCCACTGCTGCAGTTACTCATGTTGTCCAGCAGAGGGCGTCTGAAAGAAACATGTCTGCAGTTACTTTTTCTTCCCAGCAGATGGCGCCATTTCCTCCTTCACCCTTCTACCAGACATAAATTTCAGGCTTTTATTTTTAAATCCATTGTTTTCACCTTTTGGAAACATAAATGCAATTTAATATTAGCAGTTGGATTCCAGTGTAAAGTATTTGAATTTTATCTGAACCAGTGGTTAATGACCCACTGCTGCAGTTACTCATGTTGTCCAGCAGAGGGCGTCTGAAAGACACAGTACTGCAATTACTTCTGCTGCCCAGCAGAGGGCGCCTGAATGACCCATTTTCATCGTAAATGAGTGGATGTTTTTCCTGACTGTTTTTTTTTTTTTCAGGTTCTGTCTTATGAAGTTTTTTTCATGCTGCTCCAAATGTAGTCAGTCATTTTCTGTACCTGCTCATTCCTGGTCAGGGTCACTGACTTAATTGCTCCTCAGATTTTTTTCTGCATTTATAATAAGAGTATAATCTTTAAATCTTTATAATGTTTGTTGATCGTTGCGTTTACCTCATCTTAAAAGCTAGTAAGTATCACACGTTCTGATGTGTTAAACAGACTTGCAGTCTCAAACACAAAGTGATGTTATGTCTTAACTTGCTGTGATTTGTTCAAATTAACTATTTATTTATCTACTGAGTTCTTATCTTCAGGTCATTAACAGTGAATCATTGCCTGATTTTTTCCATGATGGAGACCCGGTCCTGGTTGTGTTATCAGGGCTTGAGATGTTCACTTCCTTTTGTGTGATCAAAGTCTTCTCCTCAGTGATGTCATCATCTGTTCCTTTGGGTCTGTATACAGCATCGTTTTCTTTACCAGCGTCTGTGTCTTGGTGGTGAGTGGAATAGTGGAGCTTCTCCTGTGGCTGGAGATGGGAGTGAAAGTCCTGTTGGATTAAAGCGCAGTGTGAAGAAGTTTCTAGTGTTTTCTCTAAAACTTCTTGTCTGAAACTCGAAGCTTGTTCAGATTCAGATGAGGTGTTTGATCCTCCATGAATATGACTGAGACATGTTTGTCCATCTGCTGAATGTAAAGATGAGGAAGGAGGAGAGTTGATGTCTTCTCTAAGATTCGTCTCTGTTGTTATATATAAAGGGCTTGTTTGTTTTATAACTGGTGTTGGTTTTACTTGTTTCTCTTCAGGGATGTTGGTTTGGGGGTCAATATCTATGGAAAAAGTTTTTAAAGAATACCCTTCCAGCCTGGATCCTTTAGTGCTCGCAGATTCCAGAGGAAGAACGTTTGGGTGATAGGTTTTAGATGGACTCCTCTTGACTTCCTCATCATGGTCCGTGATTCTTGGAGGTTGATATTTTGTATGAGTGATGTCTTTTTGGTCTGACTCAGTATGAGTCTTCATGTGATCTTGGTGATATGATGACTCTTCTTCCTTTGTGCTACCAACGTTCTTCAGCTTTGACGTGTCTGGTTGGATAAAATCCCTGTCCGTAACCTTTAATGACTGAATGACATTCAGATTGAGTTTGTTCAGCTGTTTCTCTTTCTCAGGGTTTTCTTTATTCTTCAAAGTCATGTTTGGATCAAACTGACAGGAACCTTTTGTGTAATAGAAGATGGATTTGAGCGAGACTTCCCTCACTTCTGTAGAGATTCTGCTGGGTGGTACCTTCTCAAAAAAATGTTTCAGCTCATGGGTCTCAACTAGATTCTCCTCTTCAGGTATGAAACTAGACTGTGTGGGAGGAGAAACTGGGATGTTCTGTCCAAGCAGGTGAGTGTTTAATGGAGAATATAGTTCAGAAGAACGTGTGTTTTCTGTTGGTTTAGTAACTGGTAACTCAGTTACTGAAGCTGTTAAAGTTTCGTCGGTCTCCTCATAGATGGGAACCAGGTTTGCTCTATATGTGTCATCATCTTTATGTTTTATCTTGTAGAATTCAGTCAGAGGGGGCAAACTGTTTCCTTGGAATCTGGCAGCAGGGTCATCTTCAGTTTGACGGGGAAGCTGGCTGTCTTTTTTTCTGACATCAGATTTAATCAGAGAGCCTTGAGCAGCTTCCATTGTTGTCTTGGCAACATCTTTATGTTCTGCTTCTTCTCTAATTGACCTGAAATGAATTTCCCCATTTTCATTTCCTGAACATGTTTCCAGATGAGAAGGTCTCTCTGAACACTGAGACTCTTGATTTATTGATCTATGCTGATTAGTATCTGAATCTAATGAGGTCTGCTTTTCAGTAAATGGAGTTTTCTGCAGAGCAGCAACTTGTAGAGATCTAACTTCTGTCATCTGATTTGGTTTAGATTCTCTAAGGTCACTCATAGATACGTCCTCATTCACATCTGAAGCCAACAGGTAGAAGCTGTTATCCTTCTGTGAAACTGTGGTCCGTTCCGTTTTGGGAAAAGTCTGCACTTGAATAGTTTTGTTTTGTTGTCCATGTTTCATCAAGACATGATCAGAGACACTCGAGCTGTCATTAGGTGATGACTTGGTATATGAGGTGTCCTTGTATCCACCTGTCCAGCCTTCTGTCTCAGCGTGATGGTGTTCAGGTTCAGTTTCCAGGTGGACGGGCCGTCCTGACTCCTTTGCCACCAAATCAAAACCGGACATCGTAAGTTTTAGTTCCTCAGAATTACTGAAACATTCGCGAATATCTGCAAAACAGATGGCAATATTAGAATAGAATAGAATAGAATAGAATAGAATATTATGTACAGTACATGTTGATTTCTAAACAATTCATAATATGATCTTCATTTCTGTTGGATTTTTCTTCTTTTATCTTGAGTCGATCTACAAGCTGACATGTTTCATTAATTTGAGATGTTTAGATATTTATTTCTTCTCTGCATATACAAAGTATATTAAAGTAGAAGGTCCAAATGAGGACCAATTAATTTGGTACTTTTTGGAGTTTTACTGACACTTTTCATCTCAGTTTAACAGTAAATGAATTAATAAAGAATCCAACACATCAAATGAAACCATAACTTAGTAAAATCATCATCAGTCAGTAAGTAAACCAACTCAGCCAAAAATGTAAAGATTTCAATGAATTATGCAATAAATCTTCATCTTTCTCTCAATATGCAATATACAGATGTAGATAAAACTGTTGGTGAAATTAAAAAAGGGAAAACCCAAAATGTTTATCAAAACAACTTAAAGGAGCAATTAGTGAAAATTCATCATTTCCAGTTTGAAAGAATTCAAAATATGCAATGTGAAGCTCTAGATGTGTAATTCCATCTGGAACATAGAATGAGGTCACACAACATCTCTCTGTGTTGATATCGAGCCTCTTGTTTACAAAGGTGGTCTCCTTCCGCGTGCATGTTCGTGCATGTGAAACTCCGCCTCCTTCATGTACGTACAGCCGACACACATTGTTGAAGCGAAATGGCGGAAGGCGGAGCAAAGCGTTCACCTGAAGATGACCGGGAACACATTTCATCACCCAAGAAGCCACGGCCAATGACAAACAAACCGGGTAAAGCAAGGGACAAAACCAGGATAAACATTGGTCTTGCTTTTCCAAGATGGAGAGCACTGAGAGAACCAGAGAATTTACGATTTGACTCGGAGCTGGCTTTTCTTCTCCTGGACAGGTAAGGAACAATCATTATTTTAATCTAGTGTTACTGTAATGACTCGCTCTGGAAAGCCATAAAGTTGTCCTTTATACTGCTTGTATTCAGTTCTGCTCTTTTACCTTGTAGCTGTAGCGGCTAAATGTCCGTAGACTTTGTTTTGGTCTCAATCCTGTACTCAACAGCACACCTAGCGGTGAAAAATCGCTTATTGCTCCTTTAAAACTTACAAAAGTAATAATAACTCAAATTTTCTTCTAGTGAAGATGGTCACAGAAAACTGTCCACCTGACTCTCCCCTCAGAATAAAATAGCAAATAAAGTTTGAGCAGCAAGCTGAGAATAAAACCACTATCAAGCCTCAGAACTATTCAACACTGAGCCATGTGTAACAGGTGAATACATGAATGCTGGACATCCTGGTGGCAGCTTATCAACCAACATCACAAACTGATGCCACTGCTGAACTAGCTTAAAAACACAACCACTGAGTATCACGTCTGCAAGCAAGTTCAGCAGCTCAGTGGAGAAATTACAGTCTCAAACCCCCCAATAGAGTCCAGCTGACATGTCCACAGCAAAAGAAGGCACTGAAGGACATGATTTAATGGACTTGTGTACACTGGATAATGAGTCACGTGGGATTTTGACAGTATTATGGGTCACCAGAAAGAACACACGTGTGACATGTGAAAGCAAATGGATGGTTTCCTTCCTGGATTTGACATCGTCCAAAGACTCAAGAGGTTTGATGCTTTAAAGAAGCAGCAACAGTATCGGGATACAATACACTGATGTTTCTAAATGTTTTATTTGTAGTAATTGATTCCATTTAAAACATATTTATTTTATGAGGACTCTGGAGACTTTGTCCTGCCTAAAACAGGACAAGCCACAGATGTTTGACATGTTTTACAGGCTACATATGTTGATTAAAATGACAGATTAAAAGGTTAAGAAAAGTGTATTTCTTTATTAATCTGACAACATTTAAGTCAGATTGTTTCAGTCAGATTTTCTAATTAGGATGTTATTAAGAAAAGAACGAGAAAAGCTTTTTACAAACAGTTAAACTCTAAATGGACATACAGTATAAAGTCAGTGTTACCATGGTGAGATGGGCTCAAAGACGGTCTCCGTCAAGATACTGAAAACTCTCCCTTTCAGGTTTACATATAGGCCCAGGTGTGTTTGGTCTTTGTTGTTAATTTGATCACATGATTGGTGCAAAGTTAACGCAGCGGTTTTAAACCAACAGCTCTTACCGTCAGACGCTTGGTGTTGATCAGATTCCTGTTCACTGAGTTGATCGTTCTGTAAATCATCTGGACTCTCGTGTGCGCGAGTGCTAGTAAGTTTAATGGTCTCCACATCCCTGGAGCGTTGAGCTTCAGAGGGTCTCACATCCATCAAACTGTTCTCTCCAAGCTCTTTCCAGTCCTGCCAGTCCACAGAACTCTGATTAGTGGAGGGAGTTGCTTTCTCACTGTCTGTCCAGGTTTTAATGATCAGGTTCTGTTGGTCTGAGTGAGCGTACGGGGTCTGTGTGGTGCTTGAGGACAAGTTGGTGGGAACGAGCATCTGGTCAGCAGCATTTATGTCACAAAACTCATTTGTACTGTCAACACAGTCCTGAGAGTTGATGTTCACTCTGTTGCCAGGGGTTACAGCTGAAACTGATGCATCCTGGGTAACATGAGTGTTTGCTTTAGCATCAGTAGCATTGGAGATGTGGCTGTCAGCTGATAGTCTGTAATCTGAAAGAAATAAAAACAGACTAGTTTTACTTTCAGCAACATACAATTACAAGTACCTTGGAGTTCAGCTGGACAACAGACTAGAGTGGAAATGCAACACAGAATACATCTACAAGAAAGGTCAGAGCAGACTCTACTTCTTAAGGAAGCTGAGATCTTTTAATGTCTGCACCAAGATGTTGCAAATCTTCTATAGGTCTGTTGTGGAAAGTGCAATCAGCTTTGCAGCCATCTGCTGGGGCAGCAGCATCAGAACCAGAGACTTGAAGAGAATCAACAATCTGATCAGGAAAGCTGGATCTGTGCTGGGAGTATCTCTGGAGCCGCTGGAGCTGATTGTACAAAAAAGAATGCTGGACAAGCTGATGAAGATGATGGAGGACTCTTCTCACCCTCTGCACGACACAGTGATCAAACAACAGAGTGTGTTCAGTGAGAGGCTTCTTCAGGTCCGATGCAAGACCGAAAGATACAAAAGATCATTCCTGCCTGCAGCTATTAGCCTCCACAACAAGAACAGACCTTGATTGTTATTATTATATTATTGTCTTATTATTGTTTTTATTGTTGGACAAAAAAAAAATACTACAATGTTGAATTTCCCTTCTGGGATAAATAAAGTATTTTTCATTTCATTTCATTTTCATTTCATACGCTGGTTATATCGTTACATACTGACACAGAATGAGACTCATGTAGCGCCTGCAAAATAAAATATCATCCAGGAAGAAACTCAAACACTGACCGACAAATGAAGACATCTGCATTTTTCAACCCCAATGAAGGAGACAGCACAGGAGGAATATCAGAAAAATGTTAAAAACACATGACTTCCCTCTAACGCTGGTTCCTTCCACTAAGTAACGGATTCATTTTTCTCTACTCAGTTACAGACAAACATTAAGGAACGGTTCTGTAGCAACTAGTTAAACAGCTCAGTATATTTTATGATCTCATAACCTTTAGATTGTTTCTGGGTCTGTTGAAATATCCCCCGACTCAGGACAGTTTACTTGGAGTATTACTCTGAGTGACATGTGTGTACTCAGTATTTAGTACACATTTTATTTCTTTTAAGTGAGTAATTGTTGAGCTGATGTCTACGTTAAAATGTAGGTCCTTTTGTTCATGATTGCTACTTATTCTGTGATGATTTCTAATGAGCAACTCACCCCCCCTAAATTATCTTCCTGTCTTCTAACTGCTATTTAAAAAAAAATGCTGAAGAAGCCGTTACTTTAAGAGGCGGGCCTAAGCTGTGATTGACGTGTAGCACTTCTCCATGTTTAGATTAGCTCCAGTGTGACTCTGCCGTGTTGTAGACTTGTAACCTGACCATGATGAGAATATAACATCTATAAATCACATCCACACAGTCACAACCACTGCAGGGAAGTCTTTGCCCTGATTTAATTATTATTTTAATGAAATTAGTTATTCTGTCTGTCCCAGTCTTCCCCCGCTTCCTTATCCTGTGGTGTCCCCCAGGGGTCCATTCTGGGGCCTTTGCTCTTTTCACTCTATCTCCATGGGACAAATCTTCAGGAACCAGAAATGTGCTTTTCATCTGTATGCAGATGATACTCAAATCTATATGCCATTTAACCACAAGGATCCTTTGGCCTTGGTAGGTCTGTTAGCCTGCCTTGAGGATGTCAAAACCTGGATGTCGCAGAACTTTTTACACTTAAATGACACCAAAACAGAAATTATAGTTTTTAACCCCCCCACTCATCAGCTTTTAGCTGCTGATCTTGGTCCTCTGTCCAAACAGACAAAATCGGTGGTCACTAGTCTTGGTGTCCAGTTGGACAGCATGCTGAACCTGGACAGACAGATAAGTGCCACTGTGAAGGCCAGCTTTTTCCATCTCAGGCTTTTAGCAAAGGCTAAACATTTTTTAACACAGACCTGTGTCACCTGTGTGACCTGGAAACAGTAATCCACGCTTTCATCACCAGCAGACTGTAACGCACTTTTATTCGGCATACCTCAAAAACATCTTTCACGCCTTCAATTGGTCCAGAACGCTGCAGCAAGGCTTTTGACAAACACCAAAAGAGAGATCACATTTCCCCCATCCTGGCCTCTCTGCATTGGTTGCCCGTGACTTACCGCATACATTTTAAGATTCTTTTATACGTTTTTAAATCTTTAAATGCTCTGGCCCCCTCCTATCTTTCGGAGCTTCTCCAGCTCCATGCTCCAGCTCTCCCCCTTCGGTCGGCTGAGATGGTGCTGCTGAAGGTGCCACGGTCTCGCCGGAGGATGTGGGGGGACAGAGCATTTTCTGTGGCGGGTTCGAGGTTGTGGAACCTGCTACCACTACAGATTCGACAAGCCTCGTCTCTGGCTGTCTTTAAGTCTCAACTTAAAACCTACTTGTACTACTACTGTCATTTAGCAGACGCTTTTATCCAAAGCGACTTACATTGAGAGAACATACAAGCAAGAATTCAAAGAGAAGGAAAAAAATATAAGGAGGCGGACTGTTTGGAGTCCAGTTTAATTCCGACGCTGATACATCAAGT
>SSNP01000199.1:492267-506129 GCA_006937955.1 Pachypanchax playfairii | reverse complement strand
TTTTTTTTTTTTTTTAAGTTTTCGTCAGGGCCGACGTTCCTTTCCCCGTGCCCTAAAATAGAAAAAAACAGCAAAAAACAACAAAGTAGCAAAAGAAAGATGGACCTGGTGAGCCGGCAAAACATAAAATAAGGCCGTGGTCGCAGGCCAACTGCTATGCAGCCGTAGGAGCTGCTCCCACGGCCACACTAAGAAAAAGACAAAAAGGTCCTAAACCCAAAAATAAATAAAGAAGCGAAAACAGGACAGCCGGTCCCACCAGGCCAAAAGAACAAAAAGAGCAAAAGCTGAAGCTAACCCAAACGCTAAATCATGGAGCTAAGCTCCGACCTACGACCTGTGACCCCAGCAGGTGGCAGGCAGGTACGCGCACCGGAGGCGCGCCCAGAGCTGGAGCGAGGGAGGAGAGAGAGAGCGAGCGCGCCTAAAGGCCAGCCTATTTATAGGCGGGCGGAGGCAAGCGCTCCAAGACATAAAAAAACCTACAAAAAGGAAACCTACAAAAGAGGACAAAAAGATTCACAAAGTTGTCCAAACAACAGAAAAGTATAATTACAAAAGTAGAATTACCAAAAAGGATAATTACTAAAACGTTATCAAAAAGTTATTACAAAAAGTATAACTCCAAAAAGGTTTCCCAAAAATTACAAAATATACTTACAAAAAAGGTAAGGAAAAATAATATAAAAGAACACTATGTGCCCAGCACATAACACCAAGCTAGCGGCTGAATACATGTTGCTACTGCTCCTCCACCACAGGAGAGGAGAGCAGGATGACAGGATGACTGCACCAGCCAACCACTTCTGTTTACTTCCCGCTATGTTTTCTACTTGGGTCTGCGAAAGCAGAAAGACGTCACGCTGAAGTTGTACGCATGCGCAGTGGGCTTTTATCACCCCTTCATTCCGAATGGGTGTATACATGCACGTCTATCCGAATGATGATCGGACAAAACCACCCCTCTCGATCGGAAGTAAATTTCTTTCGGATCAGGCTGTATGGGATCAAAACATTCTGATTGACATGTTTACATGACGTCTTTTTTATCCGATTGGGCGTTTATTCCGATTAAATGTGCCCATGTAAACGTAGCTATGAAATTCTTTTAAAATCAAACAAACAAACCTACANCCTGCGTCATCAGAAAGCTCCAACATAGTGTTTGGAGTCACTCTGCTTCAGAAACTTTGACACAAACTAAGAAGTTTCATCTGTCTGTTACTTTTACAATCTTCTCCCTGTACACGTGCCTGAATTTTGGTCCTTTAATACTATAATGTGATAATAAAAAATACAAACACACAGTTGTAAACATTCCTCTTGAAAGCAGACTCGAGAATACTCACATTACCCCGGGATTTGTAGTTTGTTATACGTACTGTGTACCTGTAGGGCACATGTGTTATGATTCATATAAAATAAGATCTCAGACGTGGCCCAGAGGCCAAATGTTTGTTTGTATTAAACTATTTTTTTTGCTGTTTTCAGAAATTCAGTGTCTGAAATGTGGCTGTTAGTTATATGTTCAATCTAGAAACAACATCTGTGTTACATTTAAGAAGGTGAATGTTTGTCTTTAAGCTCTAATGAGCATGTTTTTTTACTGATTTAAGATAATATACTATAACAGTTTGATCTGTTGTGTTTTGGTCTTTTGCTACTTTCTTCTTATTGTAAAGTTTCTTCCTGTCGTTACATCCACAGGTCATGCGGTTGAGATTAGGCTCTTGGAATGTGTTATGTTTTAATTCCCTGCTCAGTGTTACGACCTCGAGGTTTTAGTTTTGTGCCTCCTGAAACTTTATGGTGTTTTTTAACTGGATCATTTCAGATGAATTATATTAAAGAAAAACAGAGAAATGAGCTGTAAAGTGAGATTTGAGCAGGATGTGTATTGTTGGAGTCGTGAGAAGAAGGAGGACGCTCTCATTGGGTAAAATTATTAAAACACAGTAAATGCTCAAAGGTTCAAACACTTTTCTCCTTATTTCAGATTTTCTTTCCAGTGGTCCGACTCTTCTGTAATCCTCTAAAGGGGTCTAGATAACAAGATCTTTGGACTTTCTGATGGTCTGTAACAGGTTTTCTTTAGACACTGGCTGATTTTTCACTCAGTTCTAGTTCTATCTAAAAGTAGCCCCAAAACTTTTTTGTCCTCCTTTTTCTCAGTTTCTGCAATTCTTTTAAGAATACACGCAAAAAATTAACAAAAAACAAGACCTTAGCTATGAAAATCAAACGGTCTCTTCTTTAGAGTTTGTTTAATTTGCTAGGGCGGCGTGGCTCAGGCGGTAGAGCGTGTCATCTGGCAACGGGAAGGTGGTGCTGGTTCAAGTCCCTGCTCGCCTGGCCGTTGTGTCCTTGTCAGTGTGTGTCCCAGGACAGCTGTGGCTACAAACGTGTGTAGTTCATCATCACCAAACGTGTGGGTGTGAATGGGTGAATGACATACTGTTGTGTGAAGCGCTTTGGGGGTTGTAGGACCTGAGTAAAGCGCTATACAAGTACACGCCTTTTACCATTTTTAATTTATTTGTCTATTTGAAGTTTGTGTTGTGACAGCTGGTAGAAAAAAGCCTAAAGTATATGATTTAAACATGGTTAAAACAAACAACCAATCAGACACTTTAAAAGTTTGATGTTATTTAAGGCCCAAATACACTCATGAGAGTTGAGTTGAGACTTTTCAATAGAGCAAATCTTATACTATCAAACTGACTTATATGAAAAACTCACCTGCATTTTGTTTCAGCACATGATTAACTGTTTTATCCAAAAATTGTCTTTCCTTCTCTTCAGACGTAAGTTCACTATCAAATGGATTCTGTCTCAACTTGAAAAGAGAAGAGAGAAAGTGAAACATGTCAGACCGGTGGACAAAACAGCAACATGAAGGTTTTCACCATATATTTACCTTTGAGGGTGACTGTGCTCCTGGTTTTTGGGTGTTATGTACCGTTTCATAAGCATTTTGGATCCTGTTTGGATGAATGGATACATTATAAAATATATAAAATATTGACAGTTTCTGATGGAAGTGAAATTTTGGTCATCTGTTTTCTCAAAGTAAAAAAAAAAAAGAAAACGGATCATACTAAGCATCACATCAATATATCCTAATTACAATGTGACATTTCTAACATGTTTAATTGGCCAATATTTGCCTTTTTTTGTCAAAGAAACAGCTTTTGGCCACACCTGTGCATACTGAACCAATCACCAGGTAGGAACATGAAGATGTGGAAGCTGTTTAGTTTCAGTCAGAATGCTCATCTATAGATAAATACTGTTATTGCCTAAAACCTTCTGAGTGTCCCAAATACATATTGAAGCTTTTTTTTTTCTTATGGAAAATACTAGCATAAGCTTTCTTAAATTAGTACTGGAGGTCAAGTTAATTCCATCAAAGTACACAGTTTGCTTGTAAGGTGCTCAGGTCTAAAAACACAACCAGAACCTGTTTAATCTGAATTAAAAACATAACATTAGGTCTTATCCAGATTTTCAGGTCATGAAGAAACACAAATTAACTGATAGGAGGCATTTATATATATATATATATATTAAAGAGAATCGGTGTTTTGTAATGTGTGTATTGATTTCAGTGTGTGTATTTGTTTTGGTTATTTTTACAGGATTATTTTCAGTTAATGTCACGTGGTGTGATCGGGCATCAGTGACTCAGGAGGTTCAGCAGGTCATCTGGTTACCAGAGGGTTCTAATACCCAGTCGTTCCAGAGAAGATCTCCAACCTTAGCTTGTTTGGTGCAATGGCAGCCTCGCCTCTGTCGGCTGTAGTTTGAAGCAGTTTGGGAGTCAAAGTCTGACTTACAATACAAGTACACGCCATTTAGTATCAAGATTCTTAGTTTTCCACTACCATAGCGTTGTTCTCCATTCTCTCCTGCCACGTACTCACAGGTGTTTTTCATCTCAAACCAGTCGGCAGTCGATCATTACAGTACGTCCAGTCTTCTGGTCCAAAGGTCTTTGTCAGATCCTCAGAGTGTTTTCATGATCATGGTCTTGTTTCTTGTGCTTGCAGGTCATTTTGTTTAACATTAATTCATTAAAATATTCTTCTTGGATTTTATGCACTTTTCTGCTGCTTTCTCAGTGAAAAACATGAGCATGTGATCATTATAAGAAGATTAAAAGGGACTGAACAGATCCAGTTAACAATGACCTCTTAACTGTGTTCATGCACACACCATCAGTTAAGATCACTCAAAGTTAAATAAACCATAATCTGCTCCTGCTGCTGGAAGTAAGATGTGCTCATAAATGCAAAACTTTCCAAAACTCTTGACTTTTTTATCATCTCCTTCTGTTTCCTCCCAACAGTCAGAACTTCCTCTGATCTTTCCAAGTGGATCAGTACTTCTACAGACTTTCTGAAGGTCTGAAACCTTTTTTTTGGACTTATTTTTTTAGCTCATTTCATTTCAGTATCTTTCTATTTTAGGATAAATGTTTTATTTTTTGTTTGTCCACCTGGAAATGCTGCTGTAAGATTGATGATGTCTGGCTGTAGCTATTCAGAACCACCAGCGTTTACATGGTTAGTTTTAAATAACTTTATGTAGCAAAACACAACAATGCTGAATGAGAGAGATGAGATACTGGACCATGATGCTCTCCTTCCCTCAGCCAATCAGTGCCCAGGAGAACTAATCCCACACTCTGATTGGGTAGCTTCTCAGCCATCCACTCACCACTTTTTAGTTTTCTGATTTTGTTTCAAAACACTGACTGTCTTTAGCTTCTCAGCTAATTCAACAATGTTATTATTGATAGATTAATTGACCCAAAAATATGCATGTGGTTAACTGATATTTCTAATTTGGCCCCAGGTGTGTGTGTGTATGAAAGCTTTTTTGTCAAAATCTGTTAAATTTGTTAAAATCTTCTTTACGAAAAATAAAAGACGAGTAAAATAAAAGAAATCTGACCACAACAGTCTCTCACTACAAGTCCAAATTGAACATCAGGTAATTCTAGTTTTTACTCACCCATCACAGCTGGTCTGTTCTTCTGGGTTCTCAAGGAGTCCATGGAGAACAGGTGGGTTGAACACTTCTTTTTTTCCACTGTTTATAGAACTGGGTCTCTCAGGTAATGTGTGAGAAAACTCCACTGCAGCATAAAATACACAACTTGTGTTAAAGTTCTTGTGTATCAAACAGATTGTATTTGAAATTAAAATGAAATGAAAAATACTTTATTTATCCCAGAAGGGAAATTCAACAACGATGAATCCATGCTACTTATACAGAAGATAGAAAACACATTCCTCTACCACTAGTAGTGAATGATGTACAGACAAGACACTTTGATTCAAGGCATGATGGTGATAACAGTCCAGTGTTTATCCTCACTGTACCGTATCAGTGTCCTCACTGAGAGTTTATTTACAGTTCACTAAGAAGTTCCCTGAGCTGCAGCAGAGAATGTACTCCATCACTTTACTGCCTGATATTGTTGGTGGTGTAACGTCGACAACTCAGTTAACATCTCAATATGTTAATGACTTTTACAAAACATCAAACAGCTTAAATAACTAAACTTTACTAAAGGCTTTTCTAAATGAGACGAATTACAAAAAGTGACAATTTGTAAAATCAAAACGTTTACAACTGAGTTTAAAATATTTCTAGTTAAACACTACCTAGTAGTGTAGATTTGTATTCTTTTAACCATCTTTTCTGGATTTTAGAAAGAAAATAATTTGCACGCCAAATGAAAATGATGAAATGCTGCATAATAATGTCACAAGTATAAACTGGAAGAGAATTATAATTACAATTTATACTTATCAAATCTTTCCTATTATGCAGCATTTTATCGTACTTGCCTAAAACTTCTACACAGTACTGTATACAGTATTATATATTTTTTTAAATTACATTTTTAGTGAGTTTGCAGTGGCACCTTGTCCAACAGGTGGCGTCCTATAGGCGACCACCTATAGCTCACCTGTCAGGAGCCGACTGTGTCAGTGGTGCATTTAGAGTCGACGCAATGATCCTAAATAAAATACACATATCGTGACAGTTTGACCCAGTAACATCAGAGAACTGTTTCTTTAGGCATCTTTTACAGATGTTTGATAATGACACCAACAGTCNCTTTAAACCAACACTAAGTAACTTTTCAACCTTCATGAAATAGTTTCATAACTTCTGTGATTATATGGCGACTTACAACAAGTTGAATGACACCTCTGTCATGGCTTGAGGGGGTCTGTATCACTTTCACTGGCACTAAACAACTTTGAGGAGGATGGTGGGAACCCTGCCACACAAAAAACTATGAATGGATAGGCTGCTTTTCGGCATACGTCACTTCCCCTTTCCCCATTCGTCATAAACACGGAACTCGACGCGACCTGTTGCACGCAACTGCAGCTAACATGGCAGAAGCCCCGAAAAAACGAAAAGTTTTGTCTGAGGAGACAAAAAAAAGAAAAAGGGAGAGTAACCGGATAAAAGGACTGTCAATAATCAACATAGGCCCGGCTTTCACTCGCTGGCGTGAGCTCAAAGTCGAGGAGGGATTTCCGACTGATGCTGCCGTGGCTCTGTTCCTGCTGGACTAGTAAGTATCTTTCTATTCTCAAATCAAAATGCTAATGCCAGCTTTCGGAAATTTGCATGGAAGTAATAACTGGCCACCAGGTTGACAGTTCATTCACTCAGCCACTGGAAACCGAAATGTAATGTAGTTCAATCCAACTGCTGGCGGACGGGGTATCTGGATTTTACGACGCTACGCGCTGGTGCTCATGGGAAATGCAGGCTTCGTTCACGTAAAATAATACCGCTTTTGTCCAGTGGCGCCGCCAAAATAAACCTAAACTGAAAGCTCCTAAGTACTGCTTTAACATCTGGAGTGACACCTGCACTTTGTCTTTTTTCCACTTGCATTCAGCTCGACAAAGCTCACATCAAGTCATGTCATTCAGCCAGGACTCAGATTTAGTTTTAGGCCTCCAGATTTTTAATGGAGCCACGTAATCCAGAGCAGTTTAGGCAGGTGGATTAATACCTTGCATACATGTACGGTATTATACAAAGATATGTTTGAAGTAATGACACAATTAATTACTGTTCTGTGTAAAAATCCAGAGAAACTGCTAGATGAAAAGATGAACGTTAAATAAGTGTCTCAGTGGACAAACAGAGTGAAGCTGGAGAAAGATGACAGCTTGAAATGTCATTTTCATCCTCCATCCTTCCAGCAGGGAGATGAATGAGACTAGTAAACAATGTTACTGCTTTGCTGTTAACTCTGTTCCTTTAATACCACAAAAATCCTCCATATCTGATAACAGAAACTGCTTCTGAAGGCAAACTGAATAATTGAGTTTTTGATGTTGGATTCTCCAGTAAAGAAACAAAGCAATACATGATGTGAAAGACTTACTTGAAGTTAAAGGTTTCTGTGCCGGTTTAATAGAGACCCTGATGATGTCAGAGCCGTGGATCCGATCCTGATGGCGTATCTGCTTGGTCTCATAGAACCATTCTCCAGTCATGTACTTCAGCTTTTTTCTGTCTGTCACAGAGTTGTGAAGGTTCCTGAGAACAGAAGCGTCCAAATTAAATCCTGGTGTTCAAATCTACTCCTGAAACTTTCACTGAATTCTATCAAATGTAAAGTTAACTTCTTTGTTTCATCCGGGTATTTTTATTGCTTCTTCTTAAAAAAAAACCAGAGCGTGACGACAGAAACCAGTTATTCTCACTCTGGAGGGTTTTCAGTGTTTGATGAAATCATACAAACTACATACATCAATTTCTGTGTCAACCAATTAAAGTTTACTCACTGAACACGTTTGTCCTCAGCCTTTTTCAGCTCAGCGTCCCTCGCCAGTACCGCCAGGATGGTCTCCTGCTCTTCCTCTGTCAGGAAACTTAAATCAATCATGGTCCCTGTTGTCACACGCTGCAGCGTCACTTGATTTCTGCGTTCCACCTGCGTTTCAGACACATACTATAACATGACTGGAAAATCATGACACATTCACGAGTCTATGTGGAGTTCTGCCTTATCTCAGATATTCTTTCATGTTTTACATGTTCGAGAATGGAGATCTATTATTTGTAATTATTTCTTCTCATTATTTACCAGGAAGTGAAAGGGTTTATATTTCAAAAGAATAATAAAGCTTTAATCTGTTATAGATGCAGCAAATACAGTCCAGAAAGTAGTACATGACGTCATGTCTGCTTGAGAAGCTCGCACACAGGGCTTCTGTGTGTCGACATGTCATTTACTTTCTGTTTTCACTAGACTGACTTTTATCTCTGCACTTCTTCTTTTCCTCATCTGTCAAAGAGTAAAAAAGAAAACAGTTTTCATAGAGTCTGTAGGGATGAATGCACATGGCTCCTCAATAAAGAGTGCAATAAAATTGCATCTTTTGTGTCGTATTTTGTGAAATCTGACAGTAAATGAGCTAAAGTTCTGACAGTTCAATGTTTGCAAACACATTTATTGTAAAAATGAATTCTTATGAAACATGAAACAAGACAATCGTGTCGCCGTATCTGAAGTGGAGTAATTCTGACTTCATTTTAGCTGGAGTTAAATTATCTTTCAGATTTATGTACAGGGCTGCAGGCTGAAGGCTAAAAAGTTTTGCATAACATGGTTTCACCTCTGTACTCCTACAGATGTTGGAAAAAGACAATGAGCCACATTATTTACTTAAAAAAACAAGAATGCTGGAAATGTTTCAGATCCAGTTTGACCTGAAAAGGAGCAACCCGGTAGGAGCCCAGGACACTTACTTCCTTCTTGTATTTCTAATGTGACATTGTTTGTATCAGAAGCAACAGGTTTGTACATTTGCAACACATTTCCTTCTTTTCCATGTAGTTTGAATCGAGCTAAGTAATAATAAGAAAGTGATATAAGTACTAAAAATATTTTGACTAAACGAAAAGCACCAGGAAACTTTAACCACAGAAACTAATCTGCTTTAATCTCCAGATGCATCAGATTCTCTGATGTTTATAGTTTCACATCAATTTAATTTTATTTATAAATCACCAGTTCATAACAACAAGCTGTTTAACAGAAGAGTTTTAGAATCTGCCATATAGAAATATCATAAAATCATCAGACTAAATCCTTCTTCTGTAGCAAGTTGTTCAAAGTTATTCAGGTAAACTGAAGAACATTCCTGTTCTGCACTAACCCTGTGGGAGCACATAGAGGAAACATGCACGTTTACATTTTTTTATTCACAGGAGACACTCGTTTAAAGTGAAAAATCAGTCAGCTCACCTTTCTTTGTGGCTCCACACTGGATACAAACTAAACTACAACTAGAGAATGGGCAGCTGCATGTGGGAGGAGCTTTACACACTGACACTGGATAGAAGAGAGTAACAGGAAGTTCTGATCCTAAATGTTACAGGCTTTAGATTGATCAAACATACAAACCCTTTCTGATGGGAGTGGAGCTCAGGGAGCTCGTGCTGCTATTAATTCAGACTTTGCAGTGATGTGAGCTTCACAACAGACGACTTTTCCCACAAATTCCCAAAACTCCTGTTAGGTTACTACAGGATTAGCTGGTGATAGGGAATATTGCATTTGGACTTGCAGACTGCAGTCCACCAGTTCTCAGTACTCAGTACATCTCTGACAGCATAGGACGGTGTTGTGTAGGACGATCCTGAAGAAGATAAAACAAAAAATCAGGTCAGTTTTTACTGAAGTCGCTTTCTCTGAATAAAGTACTGGACAAAACAAGATCCACTTTATTAAATAAGCTTTTATTTAATGCCAGGAAATCCATCCATCCATCCATCCATCCATCCATCCATCCATCCATCCATCCATCCATCCATCCATCCATCCATCCATCCATCCATCCATCCATCCATCCATCCATCCATCCATCCATCCATCCATCCATCCATCCATGCATCCATCCATCCATCCATCCATCCATCCATCCATCCATTTTTAAGATTCTGCTATTAGAAAGGCTCAGTGAAAAATTAAAGGGTAATGATGATAGTTTTATGGACATATGGCGTCCTCTGGTGGAATATTTGCTCAATAATCAGAGGGAAACCTGAGAGGTAAAGGATCAATGTAATGACATGGTCAGGGTGTGTTTATGAGGGAATACATATCTGGCCTATTGAAATTTTTGTTTCATGCCAAAGTTTTTTTATTATGCTGTTTTGTGTACACTGAACTGAACTGAATGAAATGTGGTTATAAAAAAACAATAGTGATAAAAGCATCACACTAAAATCAGATCAAAAAAGAAAAGCCCTCGTAACCTCCACCAAGCAGCTTATTTCCTCACATGTTGTGATCTACATCAAAAGACTCTCCCACGCTGTCAGCTGGTGGCGGGGGAGATTGTTTTCATAAAAGACATACTAAATGCAGAAAGTAATAATATCTCTTACCTCCCATTGAATTTATCAGTCCTTAAACGCTGCACCAATCTGTGGATGCAAACAATAATGTTGCACCAAAAGTGTTAGAGCTGCTTCTGCATCAGTTTGAATTTCAATAAGTATAGTGCTCTAAAAAATGCTTATTTGAAAAAACAGCACTAACCTCAATCTTAATAGTCAGTTTTCTTCAACTTATAGTTATAATATAATATAATATAATATAATATAATATAATATAATATAATATAATATAATATAATATAATATAATATAATATAATATAATATAATATAATATAATATAATATAATATAATATAATATAATAATAATGATAATAATAATAATAATATTACTGCTGTGGAACATTTGAGTCTGGAGACACAAAATGTTGAAGAAACTCTGGGGAATGTCTTTTTCTGTCTTTTCACTTACTGGATTTGACTCAGAAAGACAATTTTATCCTGTGAAACAGCCAAATTTCAAAAACTTAACAAATTATTATAACCAGGAAGACAGTGAAATGTAACAGGACATTTGTTTTTTACTGCCATTAAATACACACTGCAACTTAAAATAAAACTTTCTGCTCAATGTGTTGTGGAGTTTTTTTATTTGAATCCATACAGCATGCTCAGCAGTCTGCCTCGAGGTTGATGTCAATGAATATTGAAACACTGTTGGTAAAGATTTTCATTTTAAACCATTTGGGCCATTGATTTTGTGATGGGACATGGTGGCTAATAAACACTGAAATGCCAGATGTGTTTAGAGATCAACAGAAGTTCTGGTATCGATGTTGAAAAGCAAGTTGCTTGATTCATTATCTGTGTGAGCAATTCACTATAATGTCCACATACTCTCCAAAATCTAACATGGCCTTCTATAGAGGTCTAGATTGATCTTGACGTGACATCCTGCCCCTGCCTGTTTTGTCCCACCTGAGAAAGGACCCTGGTGCAGTCTTTCAGTAGGACACACGTGTCTATAGACTGCTCTGTTTGCTGGACTGAGGTCCTCCCATGGCTAGCCAACTGAATATGTGAGATCAGCTTCAACCCATAGGTGGGTTTCAGGCACGTGACCTGGATGACATGCGCAGTACAGATGGAGGGCAGGAAGTAAATATGCAGCGCTTGTCAATGGAGGTTTCTATACCTGTCAGTGCTTATTGTGCGGATTTAGAGTGAGAGAGCAAAAGGGAGGTATATGCAACTGATCACAGAATATGTTGGACGGGACCCATACCTCATGAAGATGAGTGAATTTTCGTCTGAACTGAAGGATTTGCCAACAATCAGTTGACATCACTAATTATCTGGTCCTGCAGACGTCATACTACACAAAACATCAAATGAAAGCCTACAAAAGTTTGGAGTCCTACAACTTTTTTGTAAGTGGATGGGTCCACAATCTTGGAGTAAAACTTCTCCGGGACGATTTTCGTTTGGTCTTCGCAAGGGTAAGTGTTTTATTTATTTATTTTCAGTGTAAAGATGTTAGTAGCTAGCACTAACGGCTACAACGTCAAACATGCAACACATCTTTACAATGTCGTTAGCTTAACGGTCATTCATCATTCAAGGTGAATCACTCGCAAAGAATGAAGTGGTGGTCGCAAACGCGGGCGTTAGGGGACTCTGCTCCTCCTGACCGAAGGCGGAGATTTAAAATCCACTTTTTCCGGCGTTGTTCTGTCAGTTTTCTGCATTTTTCACCTTTGTGGACGACAACTTTCGGAACTCTAAAAAAACGAGCATCCTTCTCTCTGTTACCTCGATTGGAACAACCATAAACTGCACAAAATAGAGGCATTTTCCCAGGATATTTGAAAAGGTCACTTCACTTCCGGCCCTCCGTCTGCACTTCGAACGCTGGTGTCTTAACAACGTGACAACCAACCTATTGCTAATCACTTGAATGTCAAGGTTTAGTTACATGAACTAAAGACCAACTTGTCATGATACAACAGTTCTGTGATTCAGTGCTGCACCTCCTGTATTTATGATCAACAAGTGCAGTTTCAAACCATTTACTTCACTGTGTGCTAAACTTTCTTTACCAGTGACTATACTTCATGACTTCATGTGGTTCTGTCATGTGGACAGATCAGCAATGAGAAAAACTCCTCGTGGAGCTCAGACCTCTGCCGAGCACCTCAGTTCCTCCATATTCTGACTTACACTAAAAATATCAGTCTCGTGTTTGTTGTATCATCAGATTGATTGAGCATGAAAACACCTTTAACAGTTGGATTGATATTAATATCATTATTAGTTCAGTATTTATTCATGTAAATCACTTTTTCCATGATGGTGGTTTTCTTCTGGATCGAGCTCCAGAACTTTTGAAGGAACATCAAGTCTCGACTATCTCTTGGTGTTTGTTCTAAGTCTATACCATAATTTGTTCTCGCTGTGATAAAAAAAAATCCAAAGGTTCCCTCTTCATTTTTTCTAGATCCTTAAAAACATTCCTGGGACCAGACGGCGATCAGAACCCATCCAGAATCCATCCAGAACTTTTAGCGTTATCTTGCTAACAAACAGACAGACAGACAGACAGACAGACAAACCCTGGTGAAAACACGACGTCATTCTGAACTCACTGCCCTTTAGATCTAAGCACTGAGAGGGGTTTTTTTTTACTCTTGTTTTAAGGCAATGAAATGACAGAAAAACATGTATATCAATACATATATTTACTGTAAGTACTTCATAACATTAACATTTACACCTGGGAGAGTCGAGAACTAAAGGGAAAGTCATGGTGCTGGATGATGAGCAAGAGATTTGTTCTGTAGAAGTATCACCTACTGATGTTTATGTATTCTGTGTACTCAACAGTATTCTGCTGTGTGCATAAGATGACAGTACATTCTCACAGTACAATAACTACAACATAGATAATAACTTGTTTATGCTGTTTATTATCTGAGTTGAACATAAAACCACAGGTCGTCGTCCTCGGGAGACGCGTTATGAGAAAACTAAACTGTCCTAAATGAGAGTTGATTTAAATCCTAGTGAAACATCAATTCAGAACAGTTGGTGGAGACGTCTGTAGGAGTCGTTGCAGTTTGTTTTAACATCTCTGTTTCTCTGATTGATCTACCCCCGGGTACCACATCACGCCACAGTGAATCTCTGACCAGTCTTATGTAACGATGATGAGCAAAGCTAACGATCATCCCAATCCTCAATTGTGCAACTGACTTTTTGCATCAGCAGTCACACGTCTACTCAATACTTTCCAAACAGACACTACAGATTTCATTCAGAGAATGTTGGTGATCAGCTGATGGAGCGAGCTCCAGCACATCACAGAGGATAGTTCAAACTCGTTTACACACACATGTTCACAAATCATTAGATCAAACACAACGACAGAAATCAGATCTCTGAAAAATAAGCTTCTTCTTGTTTTTTTT
>SSNP01000199.1:428732-492257 GCA_006937955.1 Pachypanchax playfairii | reverse complement strand
GCATAAACAAGTTATTATCTATGTTGTAGTTATTGTACTGTGAGAATGTACTGTCATCTTATGCACACAGCAGAATACTGTTGAGTACACAGAATACATAAACATCAGTAGGTGATACTTCTACAGAACAAATCTCTTGCTCATCATCCAGCACCATGACTTTCCCTTTAGTTCTCGACTCTCCCAGGTGTAAATGTTAATGTTGTGAAGTACTTACAGTAAATATACAGTGGGGCAAAAAAGTATTTAGTCAGCCACCAATTGTGTAAGTTCTCCCACTTAAAAAGATCAGAGAGGCCTGTAATTTTCATCATAGGTATACCTCAACTATGAGAGACAAAATGAGGAACAAAAATCCAGAAAATCACATTGTCTGATTTTTAAAGAATTTATTTGCAAATTATGGTGGAAAATAAGTATTTGGTCAATAACAAAAGTTAATCTCAATACTTTGTTATATAGCCTTTGTTGGCAATGACAGAGGTCAAACGTTTTCTGTAAGTCTTCACAAGGTTTTCACACACTGTTGCTGGTATTTTGGCCCATTCCTCCATGCAGATCTCCTCTAGAGCAGTGATGTTTTGGGGCTGACGCTGGGCAACACGGACTTTCAACTCCCTCCAGAGATTTTCTATGGGGTTGAGATCTGGAGACTGGCTAGGCCACTCCAGGACCTTGAAATGCTTCTTACGAAGCCACTCCTTCGTTGCCCGGGCGGTGTGTTTGGGATCATTGTCATGCTGAAAGACCCAGCCACGTCTCATTTTCAATGCCCTTGCTGATGGAAGGAGGTTTTCACTCAAAATCTTACGATACATGGCCCCATTCATTCTTTCCTTTACACGGATCAGTCGTCCTGGTCCCCTTGCAGAAAAACAGCCCCAAAGCATGATGTTTCCACCCCCATGCTTTACAGTAGGTATGGTGTTCTTTGGATCCAACTCAGCATTCTTTCCCCTCCAAACACGACAAGTTGAGTTTCTACCAAAAAGTTCTATTTTGGTTTCATCTGACCATATGATGTTCTCCCAATCCTCTTCTGGATCATCCAAATGCTCTCTAGCAAACCGCAGACGGGCCTGGACGTGTCCTGGCTTCAGCAGGGGGACACGTCTGGCACTGCAGGATTTGAGTCCCTGGCGGCGTAGTGTGTTACTGATGGTAGCCTTTGTTACTTTGGTCCCAGCTCTCTGCAGGTCATTCACTAGGTCCCTCCGTGTGGTTCTGGGATTTTTGCTCACCGTTCTTGTGATCATTTTGACCCCACGGGGTGAGATCTTGCGTGGAGCCCCAGATTGAGAGAGATTATCAGTGGTCTTGTATGTCTTCCATTTTCTAATAATTGCTCCCACAGTTGATTTCTTCACACCAAGCTGCTTACCTATTGCAGATTCAGTCTTCCCAGCCTGGTGAAGGTCTACAATTTTGTTTCTGGTGTCCTTTGACAGCTCTTTGGTCTTGGCCATAGTGGAGTTTGGAGCGTGACTGTTTGAGGTTGTGGACAGGTGTCTTTTATACTGATAACGAGTTCACACAGGTGCCATTAATACAGGTAACGAGTGGAGGACCGAGGAGCCTCTTAAAGAAGTTACAGGTCTGTGAAAGCCAGAAATCTTACTTGTTTGTAGGTGACCAAATACTTATTTTCCACCATAATTTGCAAATAAATTCTTTAAAAATCAGACAATGTGATTTTCTGGATTTTTGTTCCTCATTTTGTCTCTCATAGTTGAGGTATACCTATGATGAAAATTACAGGCCTCTCTGATCTTTTTAAGTGGGAGAACTTACACAATTGGTGGCTGACTAAATACTTTTTTGCCCCACTGTATATTTACTGTAAGTACTTCACAACATTAACATTTACACCTGGGAGAGTCGAGAACTAAAGGGAAAGTCATGGTGCTGGATGATGAGCAAGAGATTTGTTCTGTAGAAGTATCACCTACTGATGTTTATGTATTCTGTGTACTCAACAGTATTCTGCTGTGTGCATAAGATGACAGTACATTCTCACAGTACAATAACTACAACATAGATAATAACTTGTTTATGCAGTTTATTATCTGAGTTGAACATAAAACCACAGGTCGTCGTCCTCGGGAGACGCGTTATGAGAAAACTAAACTGTCCTAAATGAGAGTTGATTTAAATCCTAGTGAAACATCAATTCAGAACAGTTGGTGGAGACGTCTGTAGGAGTCGTTGCAGTTTGTTTTAACATCTCTGTTTCTCTGATTGATCTACCCCCGGGTACCACATCACGCCACAGTGAATCTCTGACCAGTCTTATGTAACGATGATGAGCAAAGCTAACGATCATCCCAATCCTCAATTGTGCAACTGACTTTTTGCATCAGCAGTCACACGTCTACTCAATACTTTCCAAACAGACACTACAGATTTCATTCAGAGAATGTTGGTGATCAGCTGATGGAGCGAGCTCCAGCACATCACAGAGGATAGTTCAAACTCGTTTACACACACATGTTCACAAATCATTAGATCAAACACAACGACAGAAATCAGATCTCTGAAAAATAAGCTTCTTCTTGTTTTTTTTAAAATTTAAAGTCAGTTATAGTGTTTTGACTAAAAGTGATGAAAGAACAATTTTACAATCTAGCCATCAGGTTTTGAACAGCACACAGAGGATGTTAATATGAGAACCATGTTGCATTCAGCTTTAGTGAAAGTGAGAAGTAAGACACTTGATGGAAGATCTTGTCTCATGTCAACAACACAGGACCTTCAGTCAAAACTTAAGCAAATCAAATGTGTAAAAATTAAAATCAGCACTTTTAACATATTGTGTTCTGCTGTGAAATCAAACACTTGTTTTTTATTAATTTCGGGGAGGGGATTTGTAAATTGTTTCTATTTTACTTGATCACAATCACGTGTTTTTACAAGCGTCCATCGGACCTCAGATCAGATTTGGGTTTAGTGAGTGTTGATCGGATGAAGAATTCTGACTGTGATCTCCACTAGAACATCTCAGGTTGAGTTTTTATCACGTTCTGGTTCAGGTCGACCCACCTGGATCAGGTCTTTGTCATTTTCACAGGTGTCTCTGATTGTTTCAGGTCAGATAACAGGAGAAACATGATCCAGATGTTTTTAACTACATCTGTAGATGCTTCACTACATCTAAACAATAACAATCAACAGATTTAGATAAAAAGTCAGATTTTGGTTATTTAGGTGTGAAACTGACTCAGACCAGCCAGGGACACCTCACTGGGCTGAAAACCTCCCACTGTGGACTAAAGAAAAGAAGAAGATCCAGGTTTTGGTTTTCTAGTGAAACTCCCTCCTTGATCCTGAACAAGGACTTGATGTAAATCAGTTTAAGTTCTTCGTTTCACCAGCAGGATTTAAAGATGTGGTTTCAGTCTGAGGCAGATCTTCAGTGAACTCTCACGCTTTCAAAGCTTTTTTTTCACATCGGATTTAAGTTTATCAAATTCTGATTGTTTTCATTCAGAAAAAGTTTAAAATATTCAAACTATATGAAAAAATGTTACATTTTTGATTTGCTTTGTCACCAAACTGTATGTGATAGAAGGTTTTTATTAGTATTGCTGAACTCAGCATCGTTGGATGAATCTGATCTTTTTAGGAAAATAGCAACATCTTGTTTCCAATGCAGGATAGTGTAACAAATTATCATTCATATTTTTTTAGCTATTTCAGGTTTACATTTAGGGTTAAAGTTATAATCCCTAAAGTACAAACATGTAAAGAAGATAACTGGAATAAGGACAAAAATGTAATCAGGTTCAAATTGATGTTGGATGTTTATTTTCTTGAGCTACAGACAGCTCACCTCAAAGACAATTACACAGGATTATAACTTTATGTTCCTGTTTTATATTTCTGTCACGTGTGTGTTCTCTAAAAAGTACTTTGAATAAAAGTTCAATCAAGACTTCATCTCCTGCTGTCATTACTTTTTATTGATCTTGTCAACATTTTAAAAACAAGAAAGGCATCGAATCGTTGAAGGAAAAGCTCAAATCAAATGCGTTGTGTTGAATTTGAATATGTTTTCCTTTTAATTCAAAATACATTCACTCCACATTTGACTGGACACAATTTATTGAGCATAAAATAATGCATTTTGAATTATTTAGATTTGTAGATCACCAGTTATTTTCTCACTGGACATAACGCAGGTCTCGTACTTTATTGTATCTTGTTGCTTCCTGTTAGTGGAAGTACACAGTGTAACCTGTTTATCTATTTAACATACAAAAGACGTTTAGGTTAATGTTTGTAGTTTTATATCATTCCGACTAACAACTTTCATGGAAATCCAGTGAAATGTAGGTAAGATAAATCACAGGAAAAGACTCTATAAATGATTACCAACCGATTTATTCTAAAAGGTTTCCATTTCATTCCATTAGAGACTTCATGGTGCTGATTAAGACCCGTTGATAATCTTATCATCCTCTCAGAACACAGAATGCTATTTTTTATGAATCCATAGAGAAGTTTTTACTTGTTCGGTTTGGACTGAAGACTGACAGATTCTGTTTTTACATGTTTTTCATGGACATTTAATTTAATCAAAAATGCACATTTATAAATGTCAATGTACCAAAATAAAAATCAGCATTACAGCATACAGGTCTGAACTTTATCATTCTTTGCAGCATGTGACACAAACCTTTCAAAATTCCAGCTCCAGGATATTCATAGTTTTGGCTCGACAGGTTTTAAAAGCTGATATCAAAACTGTTCCCATTTTAAGTTTCATCACAAAATCAGACCAAACGTGTTTGTTTGGGTTAACAAGAAAATTAAATTCTAAATCTATCACTTAGAAAATCTTTCCCTAATTAAGGTTGTTGCAAAAAAAGCAACACAACATGCTACTTTGCCCACAGTGGGAAATAAAATGGGCATTTGGAAATATGAAATAGCTACACTTTTCTTTTCTGCTTGTAATGGAAGACCACTGGAGACGGCTACAGATCCTGCAGTTGGGAAACATCACATTCTAGCAGCTCGCTGAAACTGAATTAGATCTAAACTAATTAAGCAGGGCCTCAGTACTCAAGCCCAGTTAGTGTCAGTCACATTTAATACAGCTTACCACTTTCCATCATGTGATGACTTCTTTGTGATATAGCAGCATTGTATTTGTCACAGTGCACCTCAAAGAATTATGAAGGGTATTGTACAAGAAGGTAAAAACATCGAAATACCCAAACCAGATATTACAATATGTAAATTTTACAACTAAGAGAAAACGGGAGGAGATCAATACAGGTTAGATAACATGAGTTTCTGGGTCTCTGGAGGAGGTGGGACAAAGAGAAAGCACAGCATTACTATGGTGGTCATACCTGAAGAGTTCTTACCTCCATAAGGAAGGAGGTGGTCTGCTTTTTTTTTTGAGTTAGCTCTTCATCATTCCTTAAAATCAATGTCCAATATTCAGTTTTTTGGTACAAGAAAGACCATAAAGTTTAAAAATAAGCAGTAAAATACAAACAAGAAGTTCCAACAAATAATCAATGCACAGATATACAATGTTCCCCTAAAAGTTATTGTACACATACAGCAATTATTTAATTCCCTCTTTTTAGTTGCAACACATAAACCAAAAGATCTGTACACGCACAGTAACACCCGCAGACACGCTGGCCTTTCAGTCCTCATAAATTAAAGAGTTTCTTTCAAAGTGTCTCTCGAGTACAAACGTCTGAGGTCAGCGGTGACCCCACTGCGCAGCAAGTCCACACAGTGTGGCATTAAAGAAAATGCTTCGGCAGCCATTTTGCATATAAAGTTTGTATAAAATTCAAGGAGGAGTAGCAACAGACCTTCTGACCTTCTTCAAAGGTTAACGCTGAACCTTCTGTGAGCCGAGCTGCAGAGACAGAACAAGCATCCAACATGTTGAGCTAACGTTTCTTCAGCTGAAAGAAAGGCGAAAGGTAAAAACAGGAGCATGTTGACCTTTGTGTGTCCAGCTCTGATAACAGTGGAAGTAAAACAGAATGCTACAATGCAAAGACCCAAATAACAGCACAAGATGGAAGGGCATCATTCTGTCTGCATGGCCTTTCACATATAAAACAGTCATATGATTAAAAAAAGAAAACACAGTGTAAATTCTAAATAATGAAGAGGTCTGATCTGACTGTAGAAAACTATATATCAAAATCATTTAGTCAGAAAATAAATCTAACAAGAAAAATTCAGCATCATTTTACCAAATCTTTACCGTGTACCAGTTTACACGAGGCTAAACTGAAGGCATTTTGGTTTCAGAAAACTGTAGCCAGCCATTTAGTAAAACACAAGTCCATCAAAGAAAAGGGGCAAAAAAACAAAAAAGGGATTCAAATATTTTATATAACCAGAATAAAAAACGATCTTGTTGCTTGAATTCTTAATATCATCTGATTGCTTTTAATGGAAGCAAAATACTATTTCATCCTTTAAAAAAATGCATTTTCAGTGTAATTATTAAAGAAATATGTCAAATGTTGCACTCGTCCCTCAACTCATTTTTGTGAAGCGATGGACCATCAACATGTTAAAACATTGATGATGCAGCTCCATCTACTCCTTTTTTTCAAAAGTGAAGCCATGAGTTCATGTTGATGGGAATCACAGAGGTCACCACACTAGTGGTGTGTTTCTACTTTCTAGTGGGGGGGGGGTTGACACTTGTACTGGAGCCAGACACTGTTTTGGGGCTGCAACTTGCATGTACCACCCCCACCCACCCCCCTCCAAACCCCACTTTTACTTACTAAAAACTTGTTCTGTACTCAATATTCCTCAATTTCAGTCATTCTTCACAGCAAATGCTTAAAAAACAATTGTTAGCATTATTTTTTTAGAAACTAAAATGTTATTCTGGGATCATTTTAAAATGTGCAGTTCTCACAGAAAACATCAGCTTCAATAAATTGAAGCCAGTCCAACATGAACGGAACCTTGTGAAGTGTAAACGGTTTCTGCTTGAACATGAAGCTCTGGAATGATTTTAAATTAAGATGTTATTTAGAGGAAAATATCACCAAATGGTTCCCAGTGGAGTGAAAAAACTTTTTCTTAGCAAACAAAGAGTCGTTGCTATAAAGATTATGCATATGTTTTATATATGCATAGATTATGTCTTGAGAAACACAACTAAGAAGGTTAAAATAAGCTATAAGGCAGAATAATGGAACCTGTGAATAATAATACATTTATATAAGTATACAATAATCAAATTACAGATCATTCTTGATTTACAGTGTGATTTGTGGGAAAATATAAATTAAAGAAATATATTTTTGAATTTAACCTGAAATGTTATTTTATTTTGTTAGTAGAACTAAGGTGCCATCAGCTAGTGTAAAAATGAATTAAAAAAATATTATAAAAACAATTCAGTCTTTTTTAAACCTCACTTCTTTTCTAAAAAGCAAACTGTCAAATGTTCCATTTGGATGTGAAATGAACTGCATTGTTTAAAATGTGAGAAATATCTTCCCAAGTAATGAGTCAGTTTTACGTTTAACACTAATCAGTATTTTTACATATTGAACAAGAGGGAATAAAACTTTCCATAACAGAATTTGCACAGCTGGAGAAGCAATATGTCTTCATAAATATCCACACAAAACCCAGAAAAACATCCCAAAAGATGCAACAATAAGAATATGATGCACTAAAAAACCACCAGCAACAGGATCATTGGTGTGGAGCAGGCACACGGGGCCCACACACTGGGTACAAACTGCAAATACAAAAAGAAGAAGAAGAAAAGGAATAAGGGTCATAGGTTAGGTTATCAGGTTGCATTTGAGCTGTTTACACAATGTTACAAGGAGTTATTTTTTTATTCTGAAACCTATTTTTAAAAATGATAATTTCAGGGCTCTTAAACCCAGAGCTTTAAGTAGGGCGGTATGCAACAGGACACAGTACCGCCACCTTTAAATTTTACCCAGCAGCACCGGGACTTTGTGAAAGTCTGTGTAAAATCTTATTAATACTTTTTATCTTTGTAAGAAGCTTTTAATTCCTATCTTTATTTTTTTAATGTTATTTTTCATGTCCACATTAACACCATGAGGCTTGACATTAATAAAAGTGGCACATGTGAATCTGATTCAGATCTATGGATCAATAAATCTACATGAAAAATAGATATCGCCCATGTTTTTGTTCCATACTTTTATGATATTAAGGGGGGAACCGGCATTTATTTGTTTCCAATTAAAGAACCTAAACCCCTTTTTGCATGTAGACAGAATCTAAAGTACATCGTAACAAAACATTTATGCAACAGTGAAATCTAATTTTTATCAGCATATTTCTTGTATAACCTGCATTTTCAGTGGCAAACAGTAACTGCAGAAAGCACTAATCTGCTGTTCAGTCTTCATCAATGGAAGGATATTCAACTTTTTTTTTTTAGATTAGTTGTCTTATTAGGTCTTGGCCACACTATTGCACAGTTCTCAATTCAGAAAAAACAAACAAATATCCAAAGCAATAACTGAGGTCTGATCTTATCTTTGTGATACTATAGTGGCTGATAAATAAAAAAAATACATGGGAGGTAAAGTGCATCGCATTGACTTGTGTGCTGCTACATGTTGTGGAAACATCAGAGTTGTTGAAGAGGAAAAAGTTAAAATGAACCTTTTCATTATTCCATTTAGGTTCTGCATGCATTTATCATTTTCAGCAACAAAGTCCAGATTTCTGTGAATGTAAACATCAGGGACAAAAAGGAGGAGACTTCAGAAATAACTGAAAAGAGATATCTGAACGCTTCAAAAGTATTGGCACATTGTCTTATAAACAGTATACTGGAAGAAGATTTAGTTGTTCAACAAAACAAGTAAATCTTTCAGTTTCCAGTCTCGTGTTTCACAGTATTAAAAGTGCACTAGTTGTTAACACACAGATTTTACAGGTGTGATTCATTTTCATTGGCCTTTTAGAAATGTGCTGCACTCTTTCGTTCATCTTTATATCTACTTTTTTCCCTCTACATTTGTGGCATTGCTCACACTCTCTTGACCCTTGATCTTTCTTACACCTGTGTCTCCACACCGATAAGTTTAGGCATCAAGATCCGAGGCGTCACCCCAGAATTCAGGTCCCTCTCAAACTCCAAAAGCTGACCCATGAAATTTAGATTAGGCGACACCACTGGGCGACGGCTCCGCACGTATTTGTAGGCATCTGTCATTGTCATGAGCGTGTGCTTCATAAGGTAGGCGATGACGATGGTCGCAGAGCGGGACACGCCAGCCTGGCAGTGTACCAACACTCCCTTTCCACTCTGATATGCCTCCTCTGTAAAGGAGAAAAACAAATGTTTTTCTTTCACATGTAAAATCTGACATTGTTTTCTACATCATAAACAAAAAATAGATGTATCTTGATGGCAAGATTAGGGAGAATTCTTTGGGTTTTTGTCATTAGTAGCTGAATATACTGGAGTTTTGTTTGGAGCCTGTTAAAATATGTAATTTGATGAGCCATTCACATGTTTAGTGTGAGTTTTTTCTGTTATATCCCAACTCATAGAATAGTTCTGTTTTTTGGCCTCTTATTCATCAATGTTATTTTCTTGGCTTAAACTTTTAATATTAGTTTGATGCTTAATATCCATCCATTCATGGGGTTAACAGACCCCTCTCTCCAGGAATAATATCCAGCTCCTCGTGGGGCTTTCTATCCCTCCTTTCCACCAGACGCGTTATTGGCGCGGCGCGTTTTGCTCACAAAATTAGCCATTTGTCCCTTCCCACCAGGAGCGTTTTAGACACGTATCACTCTCAATCCAGCTGGTCCCGGGAGATCATGAAATCCCATGAAAATTGCAAAATCACGCGTGATTTCCTCAGTACACACAACAAAAAGCAGGAACGAAGACGACAACATGTATCCAGAAGTTATGTGGCTTATTTTCAAACCCACCACAGGTCATGTATTTTTTCATAGTCCTGCAAACAGAAATCTGCATGTGTCCTTTTATTTTGAAACTTCTAGGTATTTTACTTTTCACGAATACCTGATTTCCTGTCTGGTTCAAATTAAACTGCTGAGCTTGAAGCATTTATGATAAGCCTCTTACTGCCACGTAAAGGCCACAACACTACTCTTCTGAGACAAGTCTGGTTCATGTAGCTTCAGGAAACAGTCCCATTGACTTTAATTACTGACATATCTGTTACGCGTCCACTGAAAAGGAGGGATAAGACACACATTATCACATCAGTCTATCAAAATGTCTCACCAATGAACTCAAAAACCTCTTCAAAATATTGTCTGAGGTTTTGCTTGCTGTTATCTGTTGCTGGAAGCCTCTTATAGCACAGCCCAGCTTTGATGTGGTAGAGGGGTAGGTGTGTTGTTACGTTGACCACAAAACCAATGTTGAGATGCAGCAGCAGGTCCAAGTCCTGGGCATCTCTCTCATTTCCCAGGAACAGGAAGGGCAGGATTGGACTGATGACAGCGTTCTCTGCATCAGGAGTCATCACAGTTTCATCGGACAGAGAAGCTGGTAATGATGAGGACAGCGGCAGAAAGAGTCGCACTACAATAAGAAAGACAAAATATGAATTTATGTCTCCTGGGGAGTTTAATTGTTAACACAGATTTGTGTACTTGAAAAAAAATCTAGTCTACATAGTGACATCAAAGAAAACACAAATTACATCACTAATGCAAAAGTGTCTTGTGCAATTCTGAAAGCTTATTAGCAGTCACCTTTCTAAATGTTCCCAAATGTGTGCGGGTAAATTAATAAACGTGAAAATTAAGACCACAAATTCCAAATACAAACTGTAGGGATGCAACGATACCACTTGTTTTCAAACCGATACAATACTGATACTTGGATCTGAGTACTTACCGATACCGAGTAACAATGCTGATACTTCTACCACAGATAAAAAATGCAATGAATTGTAAGACAGGTTTCATTTTCTCTGCTCGTTACAACAAATGATGGTAAACTTCATAAAAAATATTCATGAAAATGACCACAAAAAATAAAAATTTCAAGTGAAATATTCACATTTTCTGTGAAATTAATGCAATTTCCAAATTTAAAGAATTGGTTCATGGTATCGGTTAACTAACTGATACCAGTACAAGTACATTAGAATGGTAACGGCCCTGATACCCGATACCAGTATCGGTATCAATGCATCCCTAACAAACACGTAACACTCAACATCACAGCCATCTCAAGATTAATCTGACCCCCAAAAATATATGATAACCATTTATGGTGTGTAAGGCCTTATTATGTCAGTGACTGAGATGAACATGTATTTTCTTCATCGTGATTGTCCCTCTAGACAGGTGAATTATAAGAGATTCTTACTTCGGTTGTTCTCTTCATCTTGCTCTCTGTTAAAGGAGTTCAGGGCCAGGTGAAGTGACTGAGCTGATGGTAAAGAGTGCCCTCCTTCCCTGTCTCTCTGCCAGGGTTTGGGTTTGATGAGTGTGGTTGGGGCAGATGGTGGAGGGGAAAAGGACACAGGTGATGGTGGAGAGACAGAGCGGGGAGAGGGGGATTGAGGATATGTCACATCTTCATCTTGCTCAGGACCATCACCCATTCCTATATCTTCTTTATTTAGGAGTCTCTTCAGTGAATTTAGGCCATCCTCATTCCCAGATCCCAACCTACTCCCCACAAAATCAAGGGCTGCCATTTTGCCCTGCTTAAGCCGCCGTCGGCCAGCATGATCAGTAAGATGCGTCTGAGCATATTCCTGAAGACTCTGACAGTCCAAGAGGACAAGGCCTGTTCCATTACTGTCATTCTGAGCCTGGCTTTCACAGGTCTTCCCAACT
This sequence comes from Pachypanchax playfairii, assembly GCA_006937955.1. Classification (NCBI taxonomy): domain Eukaryota; kingdom Metazoa; phylum Chordata; class Actinopteri; order Cyprinodontiformes; family Aplocheilidae; genus Pachypanchax; species Pachypanchax playfairii. The sequence continues at coordinate 480,413 of SSNP01000199.1, read as the reverse complement.
CCTATCCTTACCCCAGCAGAGTTGTTCTTTTGGGCTCTAGAATGGGTCATCTTCTTGGCTAATTCTTCGGGCCAGATAGTTCGCACACTGTAGTCATCGTCATCACCTTGGAACATTGTCATTTGATGAGCTGCTCCGACGCCTCTTCCAAGGGGTTTTCCTCGTCGAGGGTTGTATGTTACCACAATGGGGTCGCTGCTGCAGTAGCTGCAGCTGGAACTGCCTGTCTGAGATGCTTTGGGGTTGCAACCAGTGACACAGCTTTGTATTGCCCGTATAGGGCCTGTAGAGGACAGAGGTGTACAGGGTAGGCATCCCCCAACTAATTTTTTGCGAAGTATAGCAGGACTTTCATAGTTTCTGGCCTCGCCAGAGCAAGAGGCACAGCGGAGAGGTTTGAACAGGTTCGCTCGGCAGTCAGAAGCAGTGCTGTTAGATGAGGAAGTGTTGGATGTGGAGGTGGTTGAGAGACAGCCACCCAAGTTTTTCAGCCCCATGTCTTTACTTCCTCTTTTCACTGCTCTCACATTGTGACCACATGAAAATGAGGTGGAAGTGCTGCCTCCTCCACCTTGGCAGCTATAAGTGTCCCCCTTACACCCCCCACATCTTACCAACCTCCAGCAGCCACAACTGAATGGGTGTGTACAGTCAATGGTGCAAGTATGGTCAGGGCTAGGAAACCCTCCAGCATGGGAGGAACAAGGGGAAAGAGGAAGCGCATGAAGAATACGAGGACGATGGTCTCTCGTGTGAGGCAGGTGAGGTTGGTTAAACTGCTGAAATGAAACTGGGACATGGGTGGGTGGGGAAGGAGGGGATGAAGCATGGGTAGAGTTTAGGATGGCAGCATGGGGAACAGGAATAGAGTGGCGATGGTAGGGCAGACTGTTGCTGTTAAGGCTTTGATGCGCAGATCCCAGTTTGGAATTTTTCCTTTGACTCAAAGAGAAAAAATCTGGGTTGCTTTTGTTATGAAAGCTTGAGTTTTCTTTCTCCTTTTCACATCTGAATGTATGTTGTTGCACCTGAGTGGGGACAAATTGCAGAACCCCTCCAGGGGAAGATGATAGCTGACGAACTTGCTGCAGTTTGTGCTCAACTCCACTTAGCCTTCCTGCACTTGCACTTTTTCTGTCACACTGTCCTTGTACTTGCTGAGAAGAAACACATTTTTCTTTGCCATTTCTTACACTTCCATTATGCCCCAATGAGTTACTGAATCCTCCTCTTCCTCCTTTGTCCACAGTTACCTTGATATCAATAGTATGTGTGTGGGAGGGCAGCCGTGGTCCAAGAGTCACTGTACCATTACTATGGCAGTGGCTTGGGATGTTTCTGGCACCTGCTGAGATGATAGGCTGGTCGCCCTTGAATTTCTGCACATGGGACAGCCTGCGCTTGCATTCCACACTCAGAGGTTTACATGAGGGTGAAAAAAAATGGGACTGCGAACATTGGTTGTGAGGTGGGTGGGACACTCGTCCATTGGAAGAGGTGGTTATTTGAGAAGAGTGCTGTGGGATGGTTTGTCTGGAAGCATCACATAAGGCTAAGTTTTTAGGGCGCTGAATGACCACTATACGCTCGTCAAGAGGGAGGGGAGGCATCTGTGTTTATGCAAAGCTGTCCAATGAAGAGGAAAAGAGACAAAAAAACACATCAGTCAGGAAACTACTGCATTGTTACATATCCTAAAATTACTGAGGAACACTTTACATTTCCATAATTTTTGATGCAAATGGATGGGCACTATTTTGCATCCATATATATATATATATATATATATATATATATATATATACATAATTGTGAGTGTAAGAGTATTTTTACAATTTGAGACAACAAATTTTAAAGAATTTCTTTGTGAAATGTAAAGTATAATTCCAAATTCTCTTATTTTGTTTTCAGTAAACAAACATACCAAGTGTTAATACAAAACAATTAGTGTCACATCTCGGTTTTTACCTAGAACACAGTTTAATTTCCCCTTCAGGAAGGAGAAACTTGATAAAGAGTGCATGTTTATTTGGAATGGATATTACAGTGGTGGTTCCTTGTTTTGTATCCATTTAAACATGCACCTCAGCAGCTGTATCTGCTTACATCATGGCCAGACATGTATATGCGTCTGTATGTATGTAACACAATCTATATTTTGCTATTTTCTCTGTTCTACACTGCCACAGTCTTTTTGGTCCAGGATCAACATTGGAACAATCCAATCATGTTGCAAGTATGTAAAATCTCCATCACCCCAACATCAGTGAGGAACAGTATATTTTACTTCCATCTTTACAATTCTACATTGATTATGCTACAACAACTAATGCATTCGGCTGAAAGTTTAAAGGTCCTGAATCATGCAAAATAAACTTTTTTGAGCTTTTAACCATGTTGCAATGCTATTTCCTTATTTAAAAAAAACAGAACCCCCCAAATGCCTTGAGCTGTGAAAGTCTGAAGCAAGACACTAAGCACCACCATGTTGTAGTATTTTACTTTCTAAAAATGTCTCGGTGAAAAGGTGCATTTGGCTGCGAGAGTTACAGGAATTTATTCACCATTTTATTCAAGTAGCACGAGGGGTAGCACTCATGAGGGTGAAACTGGGGGAGAAGCAGGATTTTAATTAAACCGAGCATTTTACTTCCAGGTCGAAGAATAACTCCAGCAAATAAGTTATATAACACCAACGGTAACATTTTGTCATATATGTGCATATACCGGACGCTGAAAGCTGTAAAATAGCCGGATACAGGACCTTTAAAGAAAATGCCTTTCCAAATTTTTGGTCTGCTTATTATTTAAGTTGGGCTGTTACCATTTGTATGTACATGCAAACTGATTAGACTCAATGCTAAGGTCTGACTATAATAATGAATAAGGACCCCTGAAATGACCAAAAGCTCTTAGGAATTAGCATTAATCAGTTTGGTTTTAAACGCAACTGGTTAAAGCAAGTGTGTGAATGGTTAGTTGTTGCTGTGATGAATCATTAACCTGTACAGTGTGTAACCCTGCCTCTTACCCAAAGAACGCTGGACATATTTATCAGCTTCCCACAGAAACAAGGAGGTATAGAAAGTGGATGGATGGAAACAGTGTTATGCACTTTCCTGGACCTTCTCTGGGGTCATGGAGCTATGACATCACAGCAACAGGGTTGGATAGTTGCAACGCTAGATCTGAGCCCCCCCAAAAATATTGTGGTCCAAAACTGAAGCCAACAGGCAATTTCATATTGTGCATTTATGATAAGCTTGGAGTAACAACTTACATTTTTCCTCAGATAAGCTGTTCATGTTAACACAGTTTGTTGTATGTTAAAAATCCTGTTTGTTTTAAGAAGCTGAACAAGAGTCTGATGCAGCATGTTAGAATAACTGTATGATGTGAAGAGTCGATTGTGTCCATTTGCACAACCTGAGGCAAAAAACTATATTAGCATTGCTGATTTTTTACTGCATTGTCAGAGAAAAACAACACAATGACTCACAGCTAATAGCAGATGGAAATTCTTCCCTATAAATTCTGTTTTCTAGTTGCAGAGTTACGCAATTTTTTGCCATGAAAAACCTCCTCTTCTAATCTACTAACCTGTTTATCTTGTCTCTAGTACGATATAAGTGAAATTAACCAGATACTATGGGCCAATTAGAAATGTGTATTTTGTCAAAGCCATGGTATAAACAGAAGGTCACTACACACACACACACACACACACACACACACACACAACAGTACAACTCAAAGAAAAAATGATCACAGTGTGACACAGCAAAAAAGATTTTCTATGCTTATCTCACATGTAAGCCCTTTAAAATTGTTTATTATGATAAATTGGGTTGTATTAATAAATTACCATTATGATTAATGTTACAACTAACTAGTTGTCACATCTACTACAGGAGTTTAATTTTAATATTTCTGCAGTGAAGTCATTATTGGGCTGATCTAAACCATTAGGATGAAATATTACACTCATTAAGATGAAAATCCACCCTGATACACATATTGTTAAAAAGCAATCAGTCTTTGGTTCTTTGGTTGACAAAGTGCTGTAATTTCCTTTCTGCAGTCTGGCAGCATCGCTTTGTGGGTGGCCGTAGCAATCAGCTGGGAAGATGTAAGCATGCTAAAATTAGCATGAAAGTCAAAACTCAACTTTGATAAAAACAGGTCTTAAGTTACAGATTTACTTTAACAAGTCAGACACTGTAATTTGGTCATGTGTACAGAATATCTTTTTGTCTTATTTGATTAACAGAATCATTTTGTAAATGGAGTCAAATAGAATCCTGAAAATACAGAACATTAACTATTTTCTCTGTTATCTTAGTTCTATTTTCAGTCTTTTTCATTTTCTTTTGTCTTTGGAGCGCAACGCGTGCTGATTGCTTGTTGCTGCGTGAAACATTTCCCCATGAGGATAATAAAGATTCCTTGAACCTTGAAGTTTTATTTTCCTAGTATGTCACTGCCTTATCTTTCACCAGAATGCCAACAAACTTTTTTACAGAGACTTTTCTGCATCAATCAAATGATAACAAGCCAAGTGAAAAACTTATCTTGTCACACCTGCACCAAGTAATGGCTGAGTTATATTAAACACTAAATGAACAGAGTCCTTGAGTTGATTGTTGGAAGCAGAGAAAACCGGTTCAATTAGCTGGTCACAGCATCTTGACAGCTGCAGCTTTTATGGGATATTTCCAAACAGCAAAGTTTAAGACACACCAAATATTGGACCAAGAAAGGAAAAACAATAAACCAACAGTAGGGTCACAAAATAATCAAATGATTTTGATTGATGTGTTTTCTGGTCTAACTAAAGACCAACTGGTTCTGACTGAAGACACTGTGTGTGTGTTTGCTGCATATGAGGTTGTGTGATGTTTTGGACTGTGTTCTCATGGAAAGGTCCCATCTTACAACCACAATCGAGCTTTAGTGGTTCACTTATAGGGGTGTCAAATTATCGCGTTAGTTGCGATTAATTAATTACAGCCATATTTGGTGCGTTATATTTCTTAATTGCATTAATCTAATTTTTAATCTATATTTACAGTTTCTGCTTTAGAGTTGCTTTTAAATAAAATCTTTTTTTAGTATTTCGGCTTCTTGTGCTGGAGTTGTACAAAGGGATTAATCAAGTTACCGGAACGCAAATAGCGCTATGAGACCAGAATTCACAGACTGATACCGGAACGCACACATAGACATGTATGAACACACACACATACACAACCGTCGGACCAGACCAAGCGCTGTGCGCCGGGTGTAAATTGTCCAGCAGGGCTAGAGAAAGTGATGATAAACCCAGAAGAAGTAAGTTATACTGCCTTTTTGGTATTTTGATGCCGCTGTTATTTAACCCAACTGGCGCCGTTAACGGATCCTAGCAAACAGTTACCGGAACACACCCTTTCAAAATAAGACAGTCCCCGGATCTTGTTCCGGCTCAAATTAAGCCCTTGATTAATCACTCTTGGTGGACATCTATTGGCTGCTGATTTACTTCCAAAGCGGTTAGTTGCAGAGCGGAGAAGTGACAATGGAGGAGCATATGAGAGTTGTCGGTCCCATGAATGGAAAATTCGCTTTTCAAAAACGTCCCGACAGAACCATGGATAAAAATAGTGTTTTTCTTAGCTATTATTAAATGAGATTAAAAATAAGATTAATTAGATTAATTAATTACTGCTCAAAATTAATTAATCTCATCCAATTTTTAATCTCATGACAGCACTACTTCTAACATTGGAAGTCATTTTAGGCTAAATTTTGAATAACTGAAAATAAATTATTGACACATCACATAACTGTTATACACAGTGTCTATAGGGTGGATTTTCATTTTAATCTTACATCCTTGAAGCTAAATTCTTAAAAATTCTCTCAGGAGGAGGGAAACCACTGACAACACTGGCTGACAGAAACAAAAGTGGGTATAGATGAAATGCAAAGGGACAGATAATAGCAAGGGATCTGTAGGCCACAGACTACCAGGAGAGGAAGGAACACGTCAAAACAATCTTGGGATGCCTTCAGTCCCAACACAAGACAGTTACCAACCCATGGAGAAAGCAAACCACGCTCCAGCATCCCCATGTTTATATCCACACATAGCCTGGTGATGGTATCCTCATCGCCTTTTTCCCCCCTTTTCAGCCTTGCCTGTGGTGAAGGGGGTGGGGGGTTAAATTGACCCAGTTTTATCACGGTGGAAGTCACAATCACTCTGATCACTTTGCTCTAACAGTGTGTGTGATAGAAAGTCCAGGCTGACCAGTGGCCTCTTGACTGAATCACAGTTACAGTGCAAACCATACAGAGAAGGTAAACATATACACCTTATTTCACAGCAAATATACACAGAAATGAAACACAGAAGATAATATTTTATATTTTAAGTTAATATTGTTCGTTTTCTTCTCCCCGTTCGTTGGCTTAATCTTCTGAACATGAATTTATTCTAAAAATTATAATCCCATACAAGTTCCAATGTTTTGTTCTTTAAAAGGAGAATGTGATCGAAACAAATCTCTTATAGTCAGAATAAAGAAGCGACATTCTCATTTGTTTAAGGCTTTGGGTTTTCAAAAATAACGATTTTGCTGTAATAATACAATCTATGAACGAGTATATTGACCTTTCACATGGCACTACTTCTACAGCTGACTATGTCTGCAGGGTTTCTGCTTGAAAATAGTTATAAAAATGGACAAATTAAGACAAATATTTCCACTTTTGAAGACCTGTGTCTAAATGCCTGCATTCAACAGCTTATTTTTAATAAAGCTGTGAAAAAGTGCTGCAGGTTAACACTAAGGCTAATTGTATTTGTCCTTAATTAACTGTGTGAAATCACTTCAGCCGGTTGGTCTTATATCAGTCAAATAGTAAACAGGAAACTGGTTAAACACTGCATGACCTCATCTTGTTGTTTGTGTTTTCATTCTTGTGTACAAAGTGAGTCGGTCTGATCAAAGACTCTACTCCTTCCTTTTGATTTAGGATTTGGCTTTTTCTTTTCTTTCGTCCAGTTGTCCACAGATTAAACTGCCTCTGAAGCAGAAAAACAACCCAAACCAACCAAAAGGAAACTCGTCCACTGCAGAGAGATGTAAGACACTGTGAGACACTGCAGAGCAGCAGAGCACAAACACAAACTGGCTCCACATGGGCTACAAGGAGCCTTCATCAATATTATGGCCAAAATCAATGTGTTACTGACTCAGGACCATCAGACAGCCTATCAGCATCCCTTTGTAGTAGGTACCTGCAGTGTAACAACACAAAACTACTGAAACTGCATGAAAGGTGCTTTTTATAAAGCTAAAAGATGAACTCCTCTCATAACATCCTGTTTAAAGCATTTTGAGAAACAATTTAAGGAAACATGATGAATAACGTGAAATAAAATGCAAAACAAGGTGTGACACTTTTAGGAATTTTAAAAAAAGGAAGTATGTTCGGTTACAATAGAGCTTTTACTCAATAACCTGCAGTTAAATCTTACACAAATGAAAAAGACATTTTATGTATGTCCTCTTCCTGTTTTGGTTTTCAATATCCTCTATGTTGTATTCTGTGTTGTTGAGAGGCAGCAGCCCTGGAGGTACAGCAGGTTGTCTGGTGACAGGAGGGTCACCGGGTAAAATCCCTGCTCCGTCTGGAGAAACACTGCTTTGCTGTTGAGTCGTTGGGTCAAACACTTCACCCACCCTGTCTGGTTGGTGGTGGTCAGGTGGCGCCTGGCAGCCTCATCTCTGTCTGTGTCCCAACTGTGGCTACAATGTGTCCATCACCCCCAAATGTGTGTGTGTGTGTGTGTGTGTGTGTGCATGCATGTGCATGTGCATGTGCGTGTGCGTGTGTGTGTGTGTGTGTGTGTGTGTGTGTGTGTGTGTGTGTGTGTGTGTGTGTGTGTGTGTGCATGTGCATGTGCGTGTGCGTGTGTGTGTGTGTGTGTGTGTGTGTGTGTGTGTGTGTGTGTGTGTGTGTGGGTTTGTATTTCTGACCTCCTGGGGACCCGTTTCCTGACTTTTACTATCTTTCTGGGGTCCGAGGGTTCTTGTGGGGACCGAAGCCTGGTCCCCATGAGGGGGACTCCCCTTTTTAGGGTTAGGGGTTAGGTTTATAAGTATGGTGTGAATAGAGCTTTAGTTAGTCTTAAGGTTAGTTATAGATCAGTAATGGTTAAGGTTAGTAAAAGGGTTTGGGTTAGGTATAAATCTAGTTACTAAAATCAATGGAAGTCAATGGAAGGTCCCCATAAGGATAACAAAACAAACACTAGTGTGTGTGTGTGCGCATGCATGTGCATGTGTGTGTGTGTGTAACTGGGTGAATAACAAACTAGTATGAGGCACTTTGTGTTGTTTGACTCCAAAACCTATACGAGTACAGTCATTTACCATTCAATCTCTTGTATTATTTGTGTCAGTCATTTTTGGGAGATTTCTTGCCCTCAGATTTTCTGTCCCTTCAGTTTACTCTGCCCAGTGAGTCTGTAATCTTCTTCTGACTGAGCCCTGCTCCTTCTTTTCCAGCTGCCTTTGTTTTCACCAGACATCTGTATATATACACACACATCATAGTTTCCTCTGTTCATTGTAACTTGCTACTGTCAACTAACATTAGTTTGTTCACAACATTGTTTCAACATTTCAGTAAGTACTGCCACGTCAGCCTTTTGTTTTCATTATTAAAGTGTTTTAATTTTATGATCATATCCTCAAGTCTCTTGAGTTGTGCGTGCACATGGTCCCTTTACAAACACTCCACATGACAGCAGTAGCCTGCAGAGATCATGATGCTCACCAGCAGCTTACAGCTCACCAGCAAAAGGAACGATAACAGCTTCACAGTCACAGCAGGAAGATATACAGGATGTTAATGATTATTATTAATACTTCCAAACACCAAATCAGCACCTGCATGATCAGAGTTTACCTGAAAAATTAACTTATAATAAATAAAATACATTCAGGTCTTTTTATTAAGAAGAAAAACTGTTAAGTCCGTCTTTCCACAGCAGTCTACACGATGATCAGTCACAGTGCTTAAACCATGTGACAGTGTAGCCACTGTTTTTCTGAAGGGGCTGGTGTTTTGATAGGAGATGGCTGCTGCTTTCAGATTCTGTGAGAAGCAGAATTTATTACTGTTTGCATGGGCAATTACCTTTTTAACCAATATTAAGAAAAGGGTTCTCAAGTGTTCAGATGGCAGTACAATCGGTCTTTTGCATCACTTGTGTGACAGAACGGTCCCTCGGTCAGTAGACAGTCCACATCTCTTTCTTATTGACCTCAGTCAGCACAAATAAAAGTTAATGCTCGTTCATGTAAATAATCCAAATCAAAAGAAGTAAAAGAAGAATAATAGTAAAATATTGATATTAGAGGAAATGCCATCCCATTTGGTAAATTTAAGACTTTCTGTATATTTTGGTGTGGTTGGATCTGACTGTAGAACTGCTACTGACCAACACATTCCTGTTAAGAACACTGAAGTGTCAGTTTGAACCAAATACGAGTCAGGTGATTTATACATAGTCAAAAAATTGATAGCTGCCCAGTGAAGATGTGCAAACAATTTGCATCAGCTGGAAATGATGCTAAACTCAAGTTAGCAGCTTTCAGCTTCAAATTCAAAAGACAGAAAGATGTGTGCATCCCTGAGCATCAGCAACACAAGTTGTTCAAATGTTTTACACTGTATTTTACAAAAACAAACACATTCTGTCACAGTGTTGGGTTTTTCAGTTTAAAAACTTTTTTTTTTTCTTTTTTAGATCTTTTTATGTGTATTTGAAACATTCTGTTATATTTTGGATTAGAGAGTGTCATCTAGATGTTATTACAAGTATCACTTGTTTAATGAGATGCAAAAAGGTTAATAAGCAATTCATTACTGTAGCTGGTTTTATTTATGGGACAGTCAGGTTAGGTTTTAAACTCTAGACTGAGAAAATGATCAAAGTTTCTGGGTTTAAAGTTCAACTTTAGATGTTTTACCAGTTACCAGTCTAAAAAGATAAGGACAGCTGAGATGCAATGCCAAGTTCTTTTTTTCTTTTTTAGGGCCAATGTGTATTTCCATTTGACAAAAATAAAACCTAATCGCTTAACTTAATTGTTTAAAATTACTTAAGAGACTGGACACTTGGTTAATTAAAGAACATTTGTCCTCTAAAATAATGAACATAAATATTCTAATCATAAATAAATACAGTTCTGCAGAAAACTGTTCTTTATTTACTTGTTTCTTAGCAAAGGACACAAAGGCATGAGCAATAGCTAATAATATAAAAGAGGCAAATATCAGTCAATTAATCAATTAGCTAGTCAGCTGTTCTACCTCTAGCTGCAGTTATAGCCTTGTCTTAGTTTATCTGCCTCATGTTTTACATCAAAGATATTATGGAAGCTATAATGACACTGGCATCTCCTAATTTATAGACAATGCAAGAAGCTACACTCACACAACACAATATCAATGTCACTCATCAGTAACATTAGCAAGAATGTGTCGAGGTGTTCGGCCCATTGAACAGATTAAATGGTGAGACAAAAAGCACAGTTAGATCACTTATTGCACATTATGGGACTAAAAAAGACATCTGCTCTAGGAAAATGTTTGCCTCATAAATAGAAAAAATAATGTTCTCAGCCTGGCAGATGCTGGTATTAAAATACTAAGTAATTTAGAAACCATCAGAGAGGCTGAAAATGATCAGGCTCGCTGGGATTCAAACTCTCAGTTTACATCATTTGGCATCAAACACTAACAAGCCAACTGGCAGAACATTAGCCCTCTGTTATAAGACTGAAAACACACATGGCAGAGTGTCAAAGATGTATGTGAGAAGGAAATATAAGGTCTAAGACCAGCTTGACTGTTACTTATCTGATGTGGTCAGTTTGCTGAGCTTATCCTTATTATCCAGATGTTTGTGTAATTTCATGAAGATGGACCTTTAATCTAATTTGTGACAATATGAAGTTATTGTTATATATACATGGAACTTAATGGTAAATGTTTTACCACTTGGTGTGACAAGAGAAATAAAAACATTACAAGCAAACTTTATCTTCAAGGTGAGTGTCTGTAGACATGTTACTTTACCTGTTGTACAGACCTCATTAAACGGACCTTAGTTTGGAGAAATAGAGATTAATTTGGATCAAATTGAAAGGCTAATGGCTAATCCCAAGTTGATACAAAAGCAAAGTGGGTTTCTGTCAATCTAAAAAATATATATATCTAAAAAAAACATCCATAGTGGTTCTTACTAACAATATCTTTAAGATATTTATACTGCAGTCAGTTAAATTATAAATTAGCTAATTATTAGCAGAAATTGAAGTACCCTGCTGCCTCAGCTAGTGACTATAGCTAGTTTCTGCTGCTGCTGCTATTTGTACATGCAAAGACCCACAAAATTCTTTATAAATAACCATATAATGCAAAAATAATTTCAACATTTACAATTTACAAAACAGAATTTGCATGAGCTGCTTTCAAAACTGGAGACTTCAGAAATCCACTTGACTTTTCCATTTGATCAGAACGAACTGTTTCTCCTACCCGAGGTCTTTCAAAAGGCTCTCTGCAGCAAGTAACATTACCTGATCTGAACTTTTCCTTTAAGTACATGACACTGGAAAATTTGGATTTGGATTTAAAAAGGCTTGAGAAGAGCACAAGATGTATTAAATCTCTATGACTTGAACTCTATTCCAGCTTATGTCAGATATCTAATCTTTTAAGATTAACTTAAAACAAAGGAAATGCCTGAAAACTCAGCTGAATGAGTTAACCCTTGTGACTCAGACAGCCAAATGAAATTGTTTTGGTTAACATTAGGGCACTAACAGCTTTTACAGTTCATTAGTAGCCATTTTTAAAATGCTTAATCTCTAACACAATGTGCCCAGCTGCTTGATTTAGATTCGTTCTGAACAGCTAAAAAGGCAAATAGAAATGTCCCTTTACTGATAATGTGTCTTAGCTGTTTTCTAAATCTGTCTCCTCAGACTTTAGACCATGAGCGGCAAGTAAGCGAGAGTCAAAACAATTACATCACTTAATATCTGCTGTCAGCAGACAGACAGGGACGGGAGCTACAGACCAATCAGTGAGCAACGTGATTGGAAACATTTCTTCTCTTCTGATTTACCACAGAGGAAAAGACCTGAATCAGAACCTCCACCCATCTTACTTCAAATTCCATATGAAACACTGAAACTGTTGGGACTGCAGAGAAACATTTCAAAACACTCTCATTTATTTTATAATATAGAATTTCAGTTTAAAAGTGAACCGATATGGAGCAGGTAAAGATAAGATCTTTACTGTTCCGATGTCTTATGTTAATGCTCATAATATTAGCTGAACCAGGACAATGTAACAACTTATGATAAAGTAGCAAAGCAGGAATGTGAGCTCTCTGAAGTTTTCACCAAAAGCAAAAAGAAAAACTAAAAATAGAAAACTTAGAATAGAAGCTGATGATAGCCTGCTGAGATTTGAACCCTCTGTCAGGTAAAGATAAACAAGTAAAAATCCACTTCAAATATAATTTATATAACTACTTTTCTTTTGAAAAAAAACACACTTGGTTGATGGTGGCTATAATCAGAGTTTAAATTTACACTGATCTGCAGAAAACTAGCTTGTTTTTAAATTTAGCTTAAATCTTGAGCTTAACAAGAAACTTTGGAGCAGAGAAACATCTTCATCCATTTAATTAGCAGATTTTTAGCCTCAGAAATAATGTTTGTTGAAGTTGTCAACCACAACATGTGTTACGTCGTGTCTTTATTTCCCTTGCAGTTTGTGTCAGACCACCTCAATCCTCAAAGAAAACCTCTGAGAATGAAAACAACAAAACTGAACATCCTGTGGGTCTTACAGAACCTCTCCGCATCGCAGCACGCCTGCAGCATCAACACTTCCAAAGGCTTGATGGCGTTAGGAAATAAAGTTTGACGATTTTTTTATAGTCAAACATTTTATTTCACATGTAGCTGTAAAAATAAAGTAGCTAAAAAGGCTTGAATCTTTACAATCTACGAATACGAAACATCAATCAGGTTTTTACTTTGAAATAACTGAATTAAAGCAGTTCAATTTTATTTCAGTTCCTGGAAACGACTGGACATATCAAGGTAATTCACCTGTTTGTTTCTCTCTGATGCCTTTTCTAAATTCAGCCTGTCATTCACACCTTTTCTGCAGCAAGGCTGCAGTGACATCTTGAGTTTTAACTGGATTCATGACCAACAGCATCATGTGCTCAGATCATCCAGCTGTACGTTGGTGCACTCTGTCTTCTTGATCATATCACCCCTCAAATGTTTGAGTTCCATTTGTTGGTTTTATTTGATGTTTAGTTTTTAATTTTTACATCAAATAATGATCTCTTTGTATCTTGGTTACTGAGTTGGATTTAATATTTTAATTCTGAATACAAGGATTGTGAAAACATGTGGAAATGACATCAGGTTCAAATTGCAGTTCAGATATTGGGGGTATCTATATATAGTGCAAAACAAGTGAGATAAATAAGGATTGATTTTTGGACGGAGGGATGTGGAACAATACGGCATCGTTTTCATGCACTGGGAACATGACAGTGCTGTGTGAGCACGAGATTCAACAGGAACCCCAGATAAATACTCAAACGTCCCACAAAAAGACCTCAGTCTTCTTAACAAGACACTGATACTCTTCATTCCAACCACAAAGGCTCTCAACAATAACTTCGACTCACACTCAGAACTTTATATTCCATGAAAGAATCTAATTAGTTTATTCCTTCGATTTGTTTCTGTTGTTAAGAGCATCAGCCAGTTTCAGCTCTGCTGGAGTGAAACACTGCATCATCAACTGTTTTCTGTCAGCACTGAGTCAACCCCATGGTGTGTACAAGCAGCTTCAGACTGTGCTGCCGGATGATGACTCTCAGTGATGATCAATACAAGTGACCCTGACATTTCACATTAAAGACTTATTCACAAAACGCTGCTGGGACAAAATGCATGTTAGCAGTTGTCTATATTTTGCACCACCTGGTACTGCAGCAATTCTTCTTATTGTTTTACAACAACATGCTGCATGTTTCACAGTAACCTGGTCCGTACTCTAAGCAGTTAAATAACATTGAATTTTGCAGTGATTCCTCCAGATAACTGATGGGTTAAGTCAGTTCTTCGTCTCCATGCAGCACGGAACACTCGCAGCATCAGCACCACATCCTGCCGTTTGTCATGTTGTTTAAAAAGCCATTCTGCAGATCAGTGATGGAAAATCCATTCAGCTCTGTATACAGAGCCGCTAGGTGGCGCACTGCTTGTTCTCTGTTTAATCACAGCTTCGCAGTCTTTGAACCTTGCATGTCATCATGCATGTTTCATTTATTCAGTTATTTCACTCTAACTGAATGTGGATTTGTAAAATTTTTTTGGGGGGAGGCCTCACGTGACAGAGATTATGCATCTAAGTAAATAATGCACGTGATGGGAAACCGTAAAAAATGCTCACACCATCTTTGAAGAAATTTAAAGCATGCTTTCCGTCTCTGTTGCTAAATGAACGTAAAATAAGCAGCAAGATGCGCGGGGGGAGGAGGCTGGCCAACATGTAGTGATGTAGTGGTGTATATCCCGCTGCACTACAGTCATCGTGTGCGTGCGCGTGTGTGTGTGTGTGTGTGAGTGTGGGGGGGGGGTTGTTGGGGTGCATCATCATAGGCCGCCCGGACCCAGAGCCACTACAGGTCACGTTCCTAAAAAGAACCATCACTTACATCAAGAGCGGCGGTCCCGTGGTGCGTTCATCATTTCCGCGCAGCGCAGTGATGGATCCTCGCGTCTGTTGTGACCCGAGCGGATGTGGAGCAGGATCCAGATGTGTAACACCTTCCGTGCCTGCCTAGTCCCTGCATGTAGTCTCTAACAGAAACACAGGACAGTAACAGAAGACTGGAAGAGGACCCGTTTGGCTGCCTGCGGCACCGCTCAGCCGGACTCGGAGTGAGCAGATGTCATCAGAAGTGCGTGGCTCACTCAGCTCGCGTCACGTCCGAGCGTGTGTCCCACTGAGCTGTGATGCGTGTGCGAGGGACTCTGACAGGAGGGGAGGGGTGGGGAGGGCTCTATTGTTTCTGCTGTGGATGACATCATCCCAGACCAATGCAGAAACGCACGAGAAGAAAAGACGTGCGCGAGCACGCTGTACGTGCAGGAAGGAGGAGGAGGAGGGGTGATGTAAAACATAATAAAAACATCAAGAGAGAAGGGAAGTATTTAAATGTAATTAAAAGGCTAATAACACGAGACGAGTCGTTCCTCGTGCGCATTTTGACTCGTTTTGCCTTTGAATATAAATGATCAGCCTTCATCACTCTTTCTCCTCGTCATTATTGATTTCTATCATATCATATATTTGTAGCCTTCACTCTGAAGAAAGTCCAACTCAACAGGAACAAGCTCTTGTTTTTGGTTCGGCTGTGTGATCTGCACAATTCTGGTTATAACACGTTTATTTTCTAAGAATTGAGGACACGAGTGTTTTACAGCGTTCTGTACCCAATCAGTTATTTTTTAAGAACAAACAGTTGAAGCAGGAACTTAAAGAATCTTCTCCATGACCTCTCATATCACTGGGAAGGACTTGATCCAGTTCATTAATTCACTTCATTGATTCATTAATGATTTGGTTGATTGATTAGTGTGTGCACAGCTGATTTAATACCTCATCTCTGAGGTTTGACTTTGATTTGTTCCTTTTTGTTCATCTTCAGGATCATTGTCATTTTTCACTTCGTTGCTTTAAAAAGACTTAGGATTTTTTTGACAGAGAACTTTAAGGTCGCTGTGAGGTGATCAGACCTTGTACCTGCAAAACAAACCCAAATCATCAACTTGATGGTACAAGATGTATCAGTTATTGACCTGTTATAAATATGTTGCTGCAGATTGTTTTTCATTAACAATGTGTGAGTAAAGACCTCCTTGAACTTCCATTCTTGTTTCTTGAAGATATTTCAGCTCGTGTCTTAGTATGTTGAATGGACCTAAACTCCATTTCTAACTGTAATTTGTCGATAAAACTACAGAGGTACCACTCTGTTCAGAATTCCAATTCATATCTGAACTTCATTTAGATTATTAAAAGAAATGAAATCTTTTCTCTCTAACAGATAAATGAGGAATATTGTTATATAAATATATGAATATAAACTTTTCATTTATCCAACCTGCTTGTTCCCATGTGGGGCTGCTGAATAGGGGTGCCTGGTGCTTTTCACCCACCTGTTGCCACTGAGTGAGAAGTGGAGTGTACAGGTCACCAAGCCACAGTGACTGAAACCATTCACACACACTCGCAGCTGTAGGGCAAGTTTAGAATTGTCTGTTAACATAAAATGTTAAAATGTTTCTGGTCTGTGGCTTTAGAGATTTTGTTCGATTGTGCCCAGCCTTAATCCAGGGTTGTAAAAAAACAAAAAAACAATCACAAATAATAATAAAACAATACAACATGATGATGTATCCCCTGCAAACACTGGAATTATTTCATTCAGCAGCCTGGTTTCACTGTCAGTCACAGCTATGACTATAATAAGTCAGGCCTTTGCAGATTAACAGCTTGGCAATAGTTCACATCCCATTTGTTACAGGCCTGTCACCTGCTGCTCATGATAAAATAATGATTAATCTATTAACTGAATGGTTTGTTTCATTTGACACCTGCACTTTAAGATTCACAGTAAAACAGATTGTCACCTCCTTCACCTCCTTTTCTTTTTCCTGATTTATTTCTCTCTATTTGCAGGTTAGTCTCCAGCTCTGCTCCCTCCGAGTCACAACCTGCTGCTGCTGAATCTTCTATCAACGTATGCATGTGTTCTGTAAGTATATCAGCTAGGAGTATCCCATAACTTAATACCAGACCATTAAACTCACTAAGGTGAAAGAGAGCTGGGGGACTTGTGGGTTAGGTGGGTGTGAGGATACTCACATGCCCCTGGCTGAGCACCACCATGTTGGAGTCCCTAGTGGATGAAAAGATCACCTCCTCAGCTTTGAGTTGCAGAAGGGAGGTTGTTTGTTCAAACAAATAATGAAAATGTTACAACGTTCTTCATTGGACAATGTTGCTCCTCTGAAGGAGGAGGTGATCAGTCAGAGGAGGTGCCTTGTTTAAAAAGGATTTCAAGACAGAAAATGGCGTTCAATGAAGTTGGAAGAATGGATTTCACTTAGAAATATAGTCTACTCACATACAAGAGTCAGAACTGAGTGTTACTCATCCTTTATAGAGGAGAACAGGAACAAACCAGGTTTGTTTTTAGTTCTGTAGCCAGACTGATGAAATACTCTGTTGAACCTTGTATCCCTGTAATTCTCAAATAAAATGGCTTCAGTTAGAGACAAAATATAATCTATAATGACCTTCTCACTGTTGTCTCTGGTTCATTATCAAGTGAAGGTTTAGAAATAGAACCAGATTTATATTTGTATCACTTTCTGTCCTGCCGAACTGAGTTAACAAAATAAAAGCTTCATCTATAATGTCAGCATGTGCCCAACCGGATACTCATATTAGACCAGATCAGTGTGACTTTGGTGAACTGAAATGTCCCTCAGATGTTTAAGATTGCTGTAATTAAACCTGAGAGACTAAGAAACCTGATCCTGATACAAGATATCCTTCATTTGTGTTTATTATTGCTGCAATTACCTTTAAATCTGTTTCTCTTTCATAAGACAAGTGACCCAACCCATCTGTGTTTGTCTGGGTCTCTTTCCTGTCCTCTTAGACCCCAGTGGGTCTAGGCAGAAGACCCATCCTGGTTCTGTCTCCTGCTCGTGCTGCTCAGGATGGAGGAATGTGTTGAATTTATGATTCAATCCAATCTGCTGGTTAATTCTTAGTATTTTATAAATTACTGTATCTGATCATTTTACGACTGGAATAAAGTCTCTGTGTAAAACTCCTGATGTGAACTGAACCTGTTGGTTCTGTATAGTGGTGTGAGATTACTTCTGTCATGAAATGGTGCTACATTAATAAACTAAATTGAAATCAACATACATCATTTTCTGTTTCTATATAAATACATTTGATAGTTTGGGTACGTATAGTTTTAAGTCCATGTTCAGAAACATAGATTAATGAAGTCATTAGCTGCTGCTGGATGATGTTTAAATTAGTCAACTTAATTCCAAAACTTTGAACAAACTGACTGGTTTCGTTGTTCTAATCAAAGCAACAAAATTTACTCACTATGTTCAAAACTCACTGATCAGCCCTTTTCTTTAATCTCTAAATCTTAAAAAGCTATTTGGTATCTTTATCACCAGAACAATAGCTTTTCTTATTACACATATATGCTCTATATGTACAGTCACAGCAATGATCACATCGGGGTAATGAAGGGTTCTGTGTCTTGCCTAAAGGCATAACCACCCCCTTCAGTCTACTCTGCAAATATTAGCACGGGCTATTGTCAGCTATTTAGGCCTAATTATTTTCACATGATCTACTCATCCATTTTACATTGAAATAATAGCGCTTTGGCCATAAAAAAATAAAATGGCTCTCATTTAAATTTACTATCCTAGAGCCATCCAACTGTTAATGTTAATCACCATTTAAAAGTCTGCAGTCTGTTAACGTTACACTCAGTGAACCATTTTACACCTTTTTTCTTGGGCCAAAATACTGAAGGTTACCTAGTTTCAAAGTAAAAGCTCACTGGGTTGTTTGGCATTTTTTGTAGAGCATCTGTAGCTTTAGAAATACATTTTGCAGTGCACCTCAGTTCACATTATGTTTGTGTAGTATAAAACTGAGTTCATACTTATTGTCTTATTGTTTTTTTATTTGAAAAGAGATTTATTATCCAAAACAAACTTATTTGTTTTCATTGATCAGTTTGTTGTGGAATAATGTTTTCAAAATGATACAAAGAAATCTGTAGGTTGATGGAATCATGTGTGAATATCTTCATCATCATCACATCACTAACCCGACCTCTGCAGGGTGTAGTCACCAGCTCTGCATGACCCTGAACAGGAACAAGTGGGTAAAGCTGCCGTATCCTGGGATTTAGTCTCAATCTGCCACTAGATGCAGAACTTCACTCGGTGGTGACTTTGTGTTAACCCTGAGTTTATTCAGGTTTTAATGTTAACAAATCAGATGGAAACCATACATGTAATATCAGCTGGTCCCCTGGAAGATGAAGCCATGTTTCAGCTGGAATGTGCAGGACACACGTAGCAAACAACAACAACAACAACAACAACGTCTTCCAGGGGAATCATTGAACACTTTCTCCAGCCATTTACTGTCAAAGATATCAAAGACTGTGAGCAGTACTTAGCTCAGGTTTGTCAGGTAATAAACATCAAGTTCACAGATAATAATAACGTTCCTAATTAAGATGTTTGTACACAGTAATGTCCACCAGCAATGTCACATGTGCTACAAGGAGACAAAACATGCTGCTTCTAAGATTCCTGAACAGAATGTTTGGCCTCTAGAGGGCAGTGCAGCAGATCTTTATGATGATGATCTCTTAGATTGATTATGGAAATCTTTTGGTACCAGTTTCACTTTTATTTAGCAAGTTGTTTGGAACTTGGGGCTGAAGAGCACTCAGTATCTTTTGTTTTATTTCTCTTTTATACTTTATTTTCCCACCTTTAGTTTTTGTTGGTAAATCTGTGTCCAGCTCACTCTGATTTCTGCCCACTGCATGCTGCTGTTGGGCCACATCAGCGCACCTGGAAACAACCCTCTCATCAACAACTGCAAGTAAATCTTTTTGAGTGTTTGCTACTCTTCAGCAGTGTTTAGTCACACTGAGGGATTTTCTCAGTCAGTAAACTCGTTAGTTTGTTGCTGGTGCATTTGGCTCAAAATTGGGTTGATTGGTTAACCTGGCTCTGCCAGATCTATGTGTAGCCCCGCCTCTTCTCGATTCGGGGGTTTGGAAAACTCCAAATCTCGTGAGAATCCGTCTTGCAGCGCAAGGCTATTGATTGGTTATCAAATTCTGCTTCACATCTCGACATCAATTGTATGACGTCATCACTAATTACCTTCTTTTTTTATCCAGAGAGGTTCAAACTAACCACTGAACTCCTCAAATTCTAGTCATCCACTGACCTGCACACCTTTTGTTCCAACACTAACCTGGATTATTTCTGCTGATATCATCCTCACCTCATCTCCAAGGTCTCCCACAATGTCTCTCTCATGAGTCTCTCCTTCCTACAAACACGAACAGATGAACACCTTTGTGAGACGAACCCAAGACACCCCTCACACAGTCTCAATAAGCTATAAATAAATCTTTCAAACCATCTTGTGTGTTTGGTTAATAGGAATGAAAAACTCTATGACCTGGCAGCAAAACAACTTAAAGATCTGAGCACAAGGAGACCACAGGAAGACAACCAGACCAAACAAGACAATCTGACAACTGACTGAGAAACCAAGGAGAAAATATCTTCTGAAGCTGATGAGGAAAGTGTTAACAACTGGGGACTAATTAACAGAACACAAGCAGAGAAAACGAGCACAGAAGACGTCCTGAATGATGACACTGGAAACCAGACATAATGAGGAGAATGAAAACAACGAAGCACAAAGAACGTTCTAACTGAGAAAATAATCTACACATCCAAGACTGTAAATACTAGAAACACAAGAAGCAATGCTGAAAACAATGATCACAAAACAAATGAATAATACAAAACCTCCTCCCAGGAAGCCCAGAGCTGCTCCAGCAATAAATAATGTGAGCACACTAAACAAGATTGTTAAAACAATATACAGGGAAGGATCTCCTGTAGAGGGTTCTAGCTGTGGACAGGAAGGATCTCCTGTAGAGGGTTCTAGCTGTGGACAGGAAGGATCTCCTGTAGAGGGTTCTAGCTGTGGACAGGAAGGATCTCCTGTAGAGGGTTCTAGCTGTGGACAGGAAGGATCTCCTTTAACGGTCTGTGCTGCAGCAGATTATGAAGAATCTTCTGACTGAGACACTCTGTTGTTGACTTACTGCATGTGTTCTGAAGAGGATGATGAGGGTTTTCTATCATGTTCTTCATCTTCCTTTGGACAATCAACTCAAGAGACTCCAGTTCAGTCTCCAGGACAGAATCAGTCCTCCTTATCCATCTGTTCAGCCTCTTCATGTCACTTGCTCTGATGCTCTGCCCCCAACAGGTGACTGCAGATGTGATCAGTTGACAAACTCCTCTTCTTTTGCAGCTCCTCTTCAAATCTCTGTCTGCTCATATTGTTTGAAAGCCAGGTAGAGACACGCGGGAGTTCAGGATATGTTCCTTTAGCCATGTCTCAGTAAAACACATGATGCTGCATTCCAGATACTCTAGTTGGGTCTTCAACAGAGTTTCAAGTTCATCCATTTTGTTAGCAAAGAGATCTCACATTTGTCAATATGACTGATGGAAGTGAAGGTTTAAACTTCCTCTTTCTCTCTCTTCACTCTGCTCCTGCTCTGCATCCACGTTTTCTTGTTGCCTTTGTTTTAGATTTTGAGGGGAGAAGAAAGATCCAGGTGTTCAAAGGACAACGGTGAAAAATGGGCCTGAAGATGAAAAAGCCGTGTAAAAAACGATTTGCCCACGGGGTCATTTCATAATATTTGCTTTGTGTTTGTCACAGATAAGTCTTTCAAATCATCAAACAAATTTAAATATTCGGGACCACTAAAACCACTGCTGAGCAAAGGGAACATTAAAGCTTGTTTCAGATTTTCGGGAAAAAAACATCTTGAAAGTCTTGAAGACTTTTAGGAAAATGCTCTGTGGACTAACGAGACAAAAGCTGAACTTTTTAGAAGGTGTGTGTCTCCTTAGGTGATAAAACATTGCGGGTATTAAATGTAGCAATCGACTGTTTCAAAATTATATAACTGCACAAGTGGCACTTAAAATGTGACTATTTAGTTCTGAACATTTTAGCACAAAAGTATTCTGGTGTAAAATGAGGAGTTCTTCAGTTTCAGGCTTAGGAATCTAATAAAAGTCATAAATGTGCCAGTTGGGAAGTTATAGCAGCAATTTTTGGGTTGTCCTCATGGAGACCAGATCACAGAGTGAGCGTCTCTGCTATTAGGGAGAGAAACATTCTTTGCTATAATCATTGTTTAGCTGAAGTTGTGAGACTGTGTCATGGTGATGGTAAATGATGAGGTGGAGCAAGCAGCTGGCTGTGAGTGAAGGAGTGACGCATTATTGTCTGGTAGTACAAGGTACTGCATGAACAACCCACTGTTATACCAGATAAAAGGAGGATAGGATGGAGAGGAATGGGAAAGAAGGAAAATGAGGGTGAAATGAAATAAAAAGAAAACTTAGTTATTGCCTAGAATTTGAACTCTTCCATGTTGTTTGCTTTGAGCTATTTCATGAGAGAACAATCTGTCTCTTTAACCTTGAAATGCTTCTTTAAATGTACTCGATATTTCAAGGAAAGTTAATCCGACTTCACGAGTTCTGGTTATTTTCTTTACCTGCAAATTCCATCAGTGTTTTGTCGGCATCAAAACAGAACCTACAACCTCAGCTTGGGTCTGTTCAGAGGTCTGTAGCTCATTTCCTGCTCAATTCAGCAAAACAGGAAATCAGAGAAAGGCAAATAATAATGTGTTACTTGCAAGTTCCAATATGATGATTCATTTTATACACAAAAGAATGATTCAGCCAAAATAAAAAAAAATACAAATCACTAAAAATGAGGCATTTTTATGATGAATGATACTGAATAAGATGTTCAGTCTTGGCTGGTTCTGTTGTGTCTCTGTTTAAAAGTGGCCCACAAGCAGTTTAGAATAAAATGTTCCCAAGGACTTGCATTATTTGAATCTTCATCTCACACTGCAGGTATAACCTATTTAAATATTAATAGCACTTATTTTGTAACTGTCAAACCATCTATAAAGCAAAGCTTAAATACATGATAAAAAATATTTGTTAGTCACCTTATGAGAAAATCTCACTCCAGGAAAGTCTGTTAACTTGTTAAATGATGATAATCCTTTTTGGTACTGCAAGGACTCATTTCCAAGATGATGTGTTTGCAATTAGTGTGTTTTTGCAATAAAAAAGTCAGTTATTATGATACAGCGCAGCTGCAGAAGAGAAAAGATTAAATTATTTGCGTATACTAAATCCCTTTTGCTCTGCTGTTGGCAGCCTTTGGTTACCTTAAATAACCTATAATCTTGGCTCAGAGCTCAGCTGTGGCCCACAGGGATAATGAGACAGGTGCATCTGTCATCTGTGAAAATTACAAGATATGTGTTATGAAACGGAAACAGCCCAAGTTAACACTATAACTGTGACATCATTACAAAGTAATTTGACTGATGTGACCTGCATCCTCACAGGGACAGACACACTCTGCAGGTGTGTTAGTTTTTTCAAGTGATGTCACAAATTTGATGACATTTAACTGTAAATGTGAATAACTTTTGTCCACCTATGCAAAAAAAATCAGTTATTGCATGTAAAAAAATATTTGAGGGTGAATATTTAATTTAGGTGGAACACATTTTAGTCCCTCTGCCTTACCCACTGTTGCATGCATTAAATCTGAAGAGCATTAAACCTATAGAGAGCAGATGATACAGTGTTACTGTGTGTCCATGTTTACCAAAGAGAAAGAAGGGAAATTAATAGGAGGAAGACATTTAATGGCATTATAAATCAGCAACATTTATTTCCACTTTTTTGTACATTAAACGTGCAGATCAACGAAACTAAAATAGATCATATAAATACCTCTACAGGAATACAGTTACAATAAATATGGCTATAGAGACTCTAAGTAAAATAATAATTAAAAGGAACCTTCAGTATCAGCTGCTGTGTAACACCAAGACACTCTTCAGAAATACTGTATGTCTATGGTGAACTGATGGAGCAGGTTTGGGGGGTTTGCAGTGATGAAGACTCTTGTACGTAATATGAAAATCGTTTCTCGCTGCTGTGCTTTTCAAAGTGGTTTTGTTGAAAAATGTTCACAGTGTCAGCATGACAAAAGTACACAAACCCTGACTTACATTCACCGTGAACAACCCATCACCTGCGAGCTGCATCTTTTCACAAATTTGTGCTGGAGAGAGGAGGCGTGTGAGTGCACCACTTACACAGAAACACACATACAAAGATCATTAATTTACTTTCAAATCATTTACAATTAGAAATGGGCATTTTGGACTTCTATTGCAAAAATAAAAACCAAGAAAACCTTTTTTTTTAAATAAATTTGTCATTTTGCAACTGAAACAACAAAGATTATTAGGGAAAAGGGCACCAGGCAGTGAGGAGACTATTATACAGCTGTGATCCACATATTCAGAAAAACATCAACACATTAACAGCCATGTTCAAATATTACATATACCACTTTACAAAAGATTACCAAGAAACTGTTAATCCAATAACATGCAAAAAATAAACACATCTTATCATTTACAAAACTCCCACGCACGATGTTCATCTTTTACATGATATACAGTGACTATTTAATGTATAGATTTATTAGTAAATAATACCACACAAACATGTTTGCACCTTTCTCTTTCATCCTGTGTGACGTCTAAATACTATAAAATGTAATCTCATGCACCATCTTTGTTTGTTTCATTCATCAGCTTCCATCCAAATCAAAGGAATGTATGAATGCTTATGTCACTCTTGTGCTTTCTGTGCAACTAAAAACTGTCAAGTAAAAGATAACACTAATTAAACAAACGTTCACAGTAATGATTATATAAATAACAGCATTTAAAAATAGTAAAACAAAGTTGAGAAAAGTTCAATTTTAGTGGCTAAAGCAACATTTCACAGCACTGTCAGTGGGAACAGAGTTCTATAGTTTATAGATAGGCAGTTAAATAGATTTTGTGCTGTACTGATAATCAATGGTTTTACAAATTGTTAAAAACCGTTGTGGAAATAGACAAAAACGGAGAGAAAACATGTTCATTAGACTGTAAAAACAAGGAGAGTCGTGTCTGTACTCTTCCCCTCGGTCTCAGAAGCCAGGCACGTGGCAGTAGGCCTCTAAGGAGGCCAACAAGATGTAGATGAACCAGAGAGAGAGAAACAGGAAGAAGGTGAGGAGCTTGGCTGTCCGTGGGCCTCCAAGTTCTCCGCCTGAAACATTCGGACGTCTGCGGTAGAGTAGCACCAGCACACACACCAGCGCCATGATGGTGAAGAGGGTGACAGAGAAGGCCAATGAGCCTGGGTTCACCTGGAATGGCTTGCCTTTGGTTTTCCAGTAAACAGACGCAATGGTCCACGCCACCCCGATGCCAAGGAACACGTTCACAGCATTGCTGCCCGTCACATTCCCGATGGAGGCGTCAGCGTATTGATCCTGAATGGCAGCCACCTTACTCGCAAATGTGTCTGTGACAAAAAGATTGGTTTAGACATTTAGGATTCCTTCAAAATCAGACTGAATTTTTCTGAGTAAGAGAAGTATTTGACCAAAATATCCCTAATGACCCAGGGGTAGTCCTTCTCGGTGCAATCCCAGAAGGATTTACGGCAAGAGCTAAAATATATCTGTTACAAGTACTGTTGGGGGCTGCCATTAAGTGTATCACAATAAAATGGTTGAAAGTGGAGCCACCAACATATAATGGTTGGCTTAAAAAAGTTTGGGAATTATATGAGATGGAACAAATTACATATGCAATTAGACTACAAAGACCCACATTTATAAAGAGATGGAACCCGGTTATGGGTTTATTAATGCAGTGAAAATTTACTCTTGCCCCCCTCTTCTCTTTGCTTTTTTCCCCTTTTTTTTCTCTTCACTCCATTCTCTTCCTCTTTTTTTTTTTTTAACATGTCTCTAGTTGTATTCTACATGAGGATGTACTGTATGGTGAAACGGATATCAGGCAGCTGAAAATGTGTATAAACATAAAGAAAAAATGTATAATAATATTGTATGTATGGAATGGAATATTTTGGTTGAATAAATTGTGAGTTCAAAAAAAAAAACCATTGGTTTAGACATTTAGGATTCCTTCAAAATCAGACTGAATTTTTCTGAGTAAATCTAATATCTGGTAATAAATGGCACTTTTCAGAACTCCTATTAATTGTCTGAATGTGTTTACAGATGCTGTGAGGTCATATATCAGCTTCTGATGTAACAAAAAAACCTGATTCACAGCTGAGTTCAGCCGAGGTCAGAAAACAAAGCTGCATTTTGTATCAGGGAAAGACTCAGAGAGGCAAAGTACAGGTTTAGTAAGGAGGTGAGGAGTACTAAAATACAGCCAGTCAGCCAGCCGGCCAGCCAACCAGTCAGTCAGTCGCCAGTCATTGGATGAGAGGCGGGGCTACACCTGCACAGGTCGTCAGTCCATCACAGGGCCACATAGTGACAGACACCTGCTGTAGAATCTGGATCTCTATCAAAGACACTGGTAACTGATTTATTGGTGAAGATCATTTTCAGCAAATGTCAAAGGAAAATCAAAAGTAGATTATTTCCATCCAGATTCTTTGTCCACCAGCTTTGAGGAGTGTGGAGAGTTTATAGTTAAAAACCTGCCAAAGACTAATTTAGATACTCTATTTGTGCCTCATGGTGTTTTGTTGCAAAATGGGAATACAAACTGACAGAAACAATTGAAACAGGGTTTTTTGTTTGTTTACAGCTTGTTAATGTGTGAGACAACACAACAGCTCGTTCTCTGACAGAACAGGAGAAGGAAGAGATTACACAAGCCTCCCCAAGCAGTTGCTTCAGAGACCAGAGGGAATACGATCCAGGTCTACCGTTAGAGCAGAAACACCCACCTGGAACAGAGGTGCCGAGGGCAACAAACACCACAGCAGTGACTGAGTCTTTCAGACCGACGGTGCAGCCGAAATGTGAGGCCAAGTCTCCAGTGACCGCTGTCAGAACGCCAATAAGGGAAATGGAGACAAAGAAGCACGCCCAGCCGTTCCAGTATTCAGTCGGTGGGACAAAAGCAAAGAGGACCTTCCAGAAAACTGTTAGGAAATGCATAATGTAATCAAAGCAGGATGGCAGCCGTTCTTCCCCACTTTCCTCCTCATCGTCATCACCTGGTAAAGACAAATTCACAAAGATTAAAATGTAAATAGGCAGAACTACAGATTACATTATCTGTTATCGTTAGACAGTACTTAGAACTTAGATCAGCTGACTCTGATTGATACTTTTATTGATCCAGGTTTGTCTCTGTGACTTTATAGAACCTCTTTCTTTATGTGCTTTATGTGACAGTAAATTTTGTAAGGTTGTAGTTCCAGACCAAGAACAATACAGTTAAACCTCGTCCATTCCAATAGAACAGAAACATCAAGTGACATTTTTTCATTTTCTGCTTATTTCTGATTTAAATTCAAAGCTGCAGCTGCTCTATAAGGCTGTGCTGCATGAATCTGTGGCCATGAACATAATTCTCTCTTCTCAGTAAAGCTGAAGTTCTCAACTCTAGAACTGGATTTTGCAGCACAATTTTTATATATTAATATGATCCAGAAATTGTGAAATTGGATTAAAACCAGAAATAACCAATATGTCATCAATACTCAGGATCATGGGGTTTAAAATTCAACACTCAGCCACTTCAATAATGTCAACTCACTGATCAGACACACACACACACACACACACACACACCTACAAGTGTGTTTTGGTATCCTTATGGGGACCGTCCATTGACTTCCATTGATTTTAGTAACTAGATTTATACCTAACCCAAACCCTTTTACTAACCTTAACCATTACTGATCTATAACTAACCCTAAGACTAACTAAAACTCTATTCACACCATACCTATAAACCTAACCCCTAACCCTAAAAAGGGGAGTCCCCCTCATGGGGACCAGGCTTCGGTCCCCACAAGAACCCTCGGACCCCAGAAAGATAGTAAAAGTCAGGAAACTGGTCCCCAGGAGGTCAGAAATACAAACCCACACACACACACACACACACACACACACACACACACACACCTACAAGTGTGTTTTGGTATCCTTATGGGGACCGTCCATTGACTTCCATTGATTTTAGTAACTAGATTTATACCTAACCCAAACCCTTTTACTAACCTTAACCATTACTGATCTATAACTAACCCTAAGACTAACTAAAACTCTATTCACACCATACCTATAAACCTAACCCTTAACCCTAAAAAGGGGAGTCCCCCTCATGGGGACCAGGCTTCGGTCCCCACAAGAACCCTCGGACCCCAGAAAGATAGTAAAAGTCAGGAAACTGGTCCCCAGGAGGTCAGAAATACAAACCCACACACACACACACACACACACACACACACACACCTACAAGTGTGTTTTGGTATCCTTATGGGGACCGTCCATTGACTTCCATTGATTTTAGTAACTAGATTTATACCTAACCCAAACCCTTTTACTAACCTTAACCATTACTGATCTATAACTAACCCTAAGACTAACTAAAACTCTATTCACACCATACCTATAAACCTAACCCCTAACCCTAAAAAGGGGAGTCCCCCTCATGGGGACCAGGCTTCGGTCCCCACAAGAACCCTCGGACCCCAGAAAGATAGTAAAAGTCAGGAAACGGGTCCCCAGGAGGTCAGAAATACAAACCCACACACACACACACACACACACACAAGTGTGTTTTGGTATCCTTATGGGGACCGTCCATTGACTTCCATTGATTTTAGTAACTAGATTTATACCTAACCCAAACCCTTTTACTAACCTTAACCATTACTGATCTATAACTAACCCTAAGACTAACTAAAACTCTATTCACACCATACCTATAAACCTAACCCCTAACCCTAAAAAGGGGAGTCCCCCTCATGGGGACCAGGCTTCGGTCCCCACAAGAACCCTCGGACCCCAGAAAGATAGTAAAAGTCAGGAAACTGGTCCCCAGGAGGTCAGAAATACAAACCCACACACACACACACACACACACACACACACACACACACACACACACACACACACAAGTGTGTTTTGGTATCCTTATGGGGACCGTCCATTGACTTCCATTGATTTTAGTAACTAGATTTATACCTAACCCAAACCCTTTTACTAACCTTAACCATTACTGATCTATAACTAACCCTAAGACTAACTAAAACTCTATTCACACCATACCTATAAACCTAACCCCTAACCCTAAAAAGGGGAGTCCCCCTCATGGGGACCAGGCTTCGGTCCCCACAAGAACCCTCGGACCCCAGAAAGATAGTAAAAGTCAGGAAACGGGTCCCCAGGAGGTCAGAAATGCAAACCCACCCACACACACACACACACACACACACACACCTACAAGTGTGTTTTGGTATCCTTATGGGGACAGTCCATTGACTTCCATTGATTTTAGTAACTAGATTTATACCTAACCCAAACCCTTTGACTAACCTTAACCATTACTGATCTATAACTAACCCTAAGACTAACTAAAACTCTATTCACACCATACCTATAAACCTAACCCCTAACCCTAAAAAGGGGAGTCCCCCTCATGGGGACCAGGCTTCGGTCCCCACAAGAACCCTCGGACCCCAGAAAGATAGTAAAAGTCAGGAAACTGGTCCCCAGGAGGTCAGAAATACAAACCCACACACACACACACACACACACACACACACACACACACACACACACACACACACACGTGTCTTCATTATCTTCATTATCTTTAAAACTGATGCTTTTTCAAACACTAATGTGTGAGCATACTTTGACGTACAGATGTCATCACACCTTTCATCTCATTACTAGATATTGAGCATCAACTTTTCAATATCTTCTACCGTATTACCATAGCAACGATATTCACCATCAGACCCAGCTTACAGCAGACACTGTGTGTGTACATGTGATGCATCAAATTGGTCAGGAGAAATTCACTATCATGAAATTTTGGGTTACTATGGCAACATCACCCATTAAAAATCACACCCCAATTGTGAACCTTTGCAATAATCTCTGAAATCATCCCAATCCCAACGTACTCCCATATTAATCTGAGTCTTTTAGTCCTAATATCACATCTGCAGCAGCTGTTAGCCGTCACACATGCTCAGTGACAGGAAAATGCAGCTTTCTGATTGGCTGAGGGTTTCCCACTTACACACACACACAGAGGCAGACCCATCAAAGTTACTTCAAACTACAAGCAGCAAACATTTTCAAGTCATTACAAAATCAGCAAAATTATTTTGCTGACATTTCAAACAAATAATAATGAAAATATATGTTATATTTATGTATATTTACTTAATTTTAATTATAATAAAGTAGTTTTGATTTGATTACACTTTTGCAGATGAAAGTTACATTAACAGTAAAAAGAGCATGAAGATGAAAAACAGGGTTTAATTCAGCTTTCAGTCCAAGCATTTTGCTTGTGCATATCATAGAGATTCATTAAACCAAACAAATGAGCAAAACTAAAAAAAGGTTGTTTTTTTTTTTTTTTGAGGGGGGACACAAATTCTTAAGAGCTACTAAATGTCTGAGTTTTAGAGTTGGCTAGTTTGCTGTTGTAGAGAGTCTCATAAGGAACCAAACTCATCATGCATTTTTAATCAGCTGTCTGGAACAAACAGATGCAACAAATAAAGCTAGAAAGCACAACAAGCAGCTGGTTTATCAGATTCAAACAGCATGTTGTCCTCAACAGGTCTGGTCTCTGGAGGACAAACATACTGTATGACACCTTTCAGCACAGAGCAACTCACCTGCACTGACAGTGACAGCACTAACAAACTGCTCCCTCCAGCTGCTGCTCCCCACCACCAGAGCCAGGTTGGTCTTCTTGATCAGCTTGTCTACTGTGCTCTGGAGACAAAAGCAGACAATGCAGGTAGAGGAGAGGGGAAGTCAGATAAACAGGTATAATCTTAGCAGTATATGAGTCGGGGGACACTACAGTGGTGATTAAAGGTACAATTAACAGTAGCTCTCGTCCTGCTGTGGAGCAGTGGGGTGGGGTTGGCTCTCTGCCAGCATGAAGCAGCTTTACAGGAAACAAAGATGAGACAACGGGAGCATCATGTTGCAGCCTAAATGTTCTTGAAGTGTTTAAAGTGGCATAACACCCAATTTACAACTGAGCATCAGTTTACCCTTCAAAAGGATCTGATATATAAACCCTTAAAAAATGATGGAAAATTTGTCTAGTGGCTGTAATATCAGTATAACAGGGATGATGTCATCGTGATGTAATCAGCGTGGTCTCAGATTAGATTAGGAGAATGTATCGCAAACTTGAGAGTGTAATTTGAAGCCTTTTTCAGGCACATGGGGGTTTTCTACAGAAAAAACTTTCACTGGGTTTTATGAAAAAACAGATGGTGTTTATTTAAAGTCAGGATACACAGTCTCTGAATATTTCATTGTATAATAAGTTTTACTATAACTGCTTTGGACTTTATGATTTCCTTGATTTATCTAAAGCTGGATGAAGAGTTGAGTGATTGCTTCCACTTGGCAGAGACATTAGTCAGTTACATGAGCACATTTCATAATTCATCACACCTCCTTGGTTGAGTTAAATATTAATCATGACTGCCAAAGAGAAACTGCTGCCACATAAAAAATCTGAGGTTCATGTTTTACACTGTCAATATCTCCATGAACATTTAATCTCTTTTGAGTTACCTTGAATTCATATGACTCCTCAATGACCACCTCCAGCTTGGTGTGTTCCCCCAGACAGGGACAGCCCATCTTTGACACGTCCTCTGGTCCCACAGCGGTCTTGTTATCATTAGTGTCCCCTGTACAGTAAAACAAGTGGAACAAACTAGTAATATTTATTCCAATAAATGAACTGGAAAATATCAGTTTAGTGCATGTCTAATGTTTTGACTCACTTTCTCGTTTTCTGAGACACATAAAAGCTGATCATATGAGTGAATTGTCTTCATGTCTTGGCTGATGAGGGTTGCTTACTGGAATTAATTAAAACTGCCTACAGCTGTCACAATTGAAATTTCAGTGTCCATTTACTGCACAAAATTTCTAAAATGTATTCATGAGCACAAACACCAGTTAGTTCTCCATCATAAGGCCTAGCCATCAAAAACACCAGAGTAGGTTGATACAGATAAACATTATTCAAATTATTGGACAAAAATTGGAGTTAAATACAATTTAAATTAAGCTGGGGCATCAATACAAATGTATGATTTTCAAATCTCATAATTTTCACAAAACATTAACTTTTGGGCTAAATCTGACTGTAGAACAGTTCCCACTTTGTCTCAGAGTGATTTAAATGATCTTTGGTCCAGAGGAGACGCTGGTGTTCCTGGATGGTGTTTACATGGAGCTTCCTGTTTGCATGATCATCTGTTTGTGGTTAACAAGGTGAACTGTGCTAATAGAAAGTAATAAATGTGGAAATGTTCTTGAGTCCATGTGTCACAGTGTCCATATTGTATAATTCTACTTGCTGTGAATCTATGAAGTCAGTCTAGTTGTGAAACATTTCATTCCATCTCTGTAAAAAACAAGAAAAAAAACAACCTTGCAGAGTTGAGGGTTTGTTTACCTGTCAGATTTAGTCAGCTGAAGCGGAGTCTGATTACACATTCAGTGATGTACAGTAGAGAATCACACCTGTTTGAAATGCAGAATCACCTCAGAGCCTGAAAATGACCAGCAGTTTTCACCTTTGACCTTGACCCTTGTGCACAGAGATTCCTCCTGATTCTTTGAATTCTTGGATGATTTTATTCACTGTAGATGGTCATTTTTCTCAAATTGTTCCACAATTTGTAGATACAGTTTGTCTCAGATTGGTGAACCTTTAACCATCTTTACATCTGAGAGGCTCCGCCTCTCTGAAATGCTCCTTTTATACTCAGTCATGTTTCGGAGCGGTTATCCGTTAACCTGCTCAAATGCTCCTCAAACTGTTTTTGAATGGTGCCAGTTACTAATTGAACCTTCTGTTGCTTCCGTTCCAACTTTTTTGGGATGTGTTGCTACCATCAAATTTAAAATGAGCTCATGTTTTCTATGAAATGGTAAAAATCTCAGTTTAAACATGTGTTATGTTGTTTATGTTTTACTGAGACTGAAGTACTATGTTTTTATTTACATCTTACACAATGTCCCAACTTTTAGGAAATGGGGCTGTTTTAAAAATGTTTATCCGTGTTTCATGTATCATATTTCCCTTTTTTATTTCTATTTCCAAGAACTCCTCTTTAACAGAATTACTTTACTGAAAAACCTGCTGTACTGAATCTGTTATAAACAGGAACATTTTAAAGGCTGTCCATAAATAAGAACACACTTAAGATTGTTTTTATCTAGGTGTCGATTCCTGTTCATTTTCTCTGCTTTTATCTTGCTGCATGTTCAAATGTTCATTTTTAACTGTAATTGTTGATGTTTAATGAAGCACCATAAACGTGTGCAGGTGTAGGAGGGAATTTAAGCCTCAGTGCACAAACTCTGATCCCAAAAAGACAGTGTGGGATCGCCTGTAAACAAAATGCAATGACTTCACTACTAAACAATGACAGAAGAGAGTCCTTCAGATAAATATACTGTATATGCTGATGACAATATAGATATCTTTTGTCATCTGGTTGAAAATTTAAGAACTGCAGGTGTCAAGGGCCCATCCATCCTTCCATCCATCCATCCATCCATCCATCCATCCATCCATCCATCCATCCATCCATCCATCCATCCATCCATCCATCCATCCATCCACCCATCCAGCATCCATCCATCCATCCATCCATCCATCCATCCATCCATCCATCCATCCCTCAATCCATCCATCCATCCATCCATCCACCCATCCAGCATCCATCCATCCATCCATCCATCCATCCATCCATCCATCCACCCATCCAGCATCCATCCATCCATCCATCCATCCCTCAATCCATCCATCCATCCATCCATCCACCCATCCAGCATCCATCCATCCATCCATCCATCCATCCATCCCTCCATCCATCCATCCATCCATCCATCCATCCATCCATCCATCCATCCATCCATCCATCTTCTAAACTTGCTTCTTCGTGTTCAGGGTTGGAGGGAGCTGGTGTCTATCTCCTCTTATTTAATTATTTTATTAAATTAGAAAATAACATGTGATAAGTTAATTAATATATTACTCATACCCATTAAGCAGTTCAATGAAAATAGAATTTCCTAACTATTAATCTACTAACAGGCTTCAGATGGGTAAAGTAAAAACTCACCGTGTCTCTGTCCCACCTCCAACAGAATAGGTTCCTCTATCACAATTGTGAACGTCTTGTTTTTCTCGTATTCTTCATCATCAATGATCTTCACATTTAGCACCTTCCTGAGAACAGATGGATCACAAAATGAATAAAGAAAGTGCTAGAGCAGAATTTAATTAGCTTTATTTAGCAGATAACAGCCATCTGTTTGGTTTGAGAAGGTAGTACCTCTGTTATCTGAGCTGTCTTAAAAACAGCACAAAAATGAAAATGCATGAACAGGTAATAACGCTACCATGATTTCCTTTTTTTTTAAGTCATTTAAATCTAGTGTGGAGAAGAGGTTGTGTGCCTACACGGTGAATCACAAAACACATCTGTTAGATAAGTGGATGAACGCTCAAGAGTAACAACATAACAATATCCTGTAAAGCAGAACACACACACACACACACACACACAGAGGGAGCGAGAGAGAGAGAGAGAGAGATTTTACATGCATACATGGATGTATATGTTTTTTTCTTGTACTCCACTAGAGGGCAGACTCCTACATCATTAAGACTATTAAAGCAAGAGTGCAAACATCCTACACCCTCCCACACACTTCAGATTCTAAACTCAATTACCAAGTAGTTCTCTGTGGAAATTAAGAAATATCTGTGATGAAAGTAAATTCTTAAACGTCTGTATAAAAATGCATCTCTTTAGTCTGAGAGCAGCACAAATCACAAGGCTGCAGTGTGAAACCTGGACCACCATATTTTTCAGCCTGCTTCTTTCTCCTACACTGTCACAGTCCGTCTCTCTTCCTCTCTCCCTCCATCTCCCTAATGATATGTGGGTGGCTGTCTATTTCTGTCTACACATATACACTCAGGGTCTGACAACACGCAGCCAGAGCGTTCGCTCGCAGAAGAGAAGAATTTTTATTTTAAACACTTGTGATACGTCATTTGCTGTTTAATGTCAGTGAGAGTCATGCCAGCGGGAGCAAAGTGAATTGCTTTAATGCCTGGAGACATCGCAACAGAGACCAAAAGACTTTATGTACATGCTTAGTTTATTTTGAAGCTTCCTGTTTGGGTGTTAAAAGAAAATAAGAAAACAATGTGAGGGTTCAGTTGCTGTGCTCATGAAGCAGCACAAAGATATAAATACAAGAATAAATCTGTTACAGATCTGGCTACAAAAATTACATTCACTAAAAATGAAAAACAGATCTAAAAGCTGTCAAAAGACATCATGAGTAAGTTCATAATATGCATTAAGCTAATTAAGTGATCATTTAAATTTTAATAATTTCAGATATTTTATAATGTCAAGGGGTTTTGGTGAACACGCTGCAGCTCTGACCCCTCCTCAGTGAGGCTTATTGATATAATATCCAACAGCAGCTTTAACACATTTTAATTAGCTTTAGAAAATCTTCTTTTAATGCAGTAGAACAGCCACACAGTGGCATCACTAAATACCAGAAAAACATTCGGTCAATCTTTTAATGAAAATTTAATTTCCGTGTTGAAATCCTTTTATACAACTCATTTTGTGCTTGTTGTAAGAGGCATTACTTTTTAATAAGGTATAAAAAAATTCATAAATGTACGTGTATTCTCTCATTTCAGAGTCAGTATATAAATAAAAAAATCTTTGAACAAATATAAACACCAAATAATCTTGTAATATGTTTGTTTGTGTGCGGACTATATTATTCCAACAATTTGACAAAGTTATTGTAACTGAACTCAAATGCAAGAGAACGTGATGAAGTCATCAAACTAGTTTATTGTGGTGTGTTTTATTAAAATTTTAAAAGAAAACGCAACGGTGAAATTCCTCATAAGACAGAACCAAAATACATAAATCCTTCAGCTAAATGAAGGTGAATAATGAATGACTGTGCTCAGGGAAAAAGGTGACAGCTGGGTCAGAGATGATGTCACAATTATGAGACGTAGGTAATACTCAAATCTAAAACTGGCCAAAATCCAAGTACCATAAGTAGTATCTTAATTAGGGCTGAGACAAGGAGGGGCAGAGAGAGAGACACCCACAGGTGAGTCCAGGAGTGAACATACAGACAGGAGCCGTGATGAAACATAGATCATCTGATCCAAATCACAACGGTTATTTGAAAATTTCTAGACAAGAATTGGACAAGTATAATGTTAAATGTCATTTTTAACTTATTTTTATTACTTCAAGTCATGTTTGAGGAGCTCTGTACTTTCATAGGTACTGTTGAATGAAAAGCACTAACTGTACATCATATCATTTCACTGTGCCTTGTTCATCTCTGGCCGCCTGTCACCTTCACTGCAAGAACTGTAACATACGTACCCAGTCTTTGTATCAGTCACTGAGTTCTGTCTGAGGACTGATTTCTGCTCCACACTGCAGTCTGGCTAACTTCTTTAAGTTGAAATAAAAACAACTACAGAGAGTTTCTCATATTTATATTATTCAGTGTAAAAAATTATTCTTGTTTTTGGATGATTGAACCAGAGAATCAGTCTTGAAACAGTTGAGACTGTCACTGAGATACTGAGCCTAAAACTGTTAACTCCACAGTAAAGGACCATGCAACAGGGCTCATTTTTTATATGGAGTCACACACGCACGCATGCACACACACACACACACACACACACACACACACACACACACACACGCACAACATTAGTTTGGTACGGATGTTCACCTTTCTCCTGAAGGAAAAAGATGTTGCACTGTAAGTCATGGAGGCTGTTAACAGGTCTGGGTTTTAGTGATTTAAGCTTCTATCTTCATCCTGGAGGAGTTTTTATTTTCTCTGATCACTGTCATACTATGAGAAGCCAGAACAGGGAGAGCCGGTTGGTAAGATTCTCATTTCTAAAACTGACATCAGTGTTCAGTGAAAGTGTCATGAATCAAACCAGCTTGCGAGCATTAATCTACATTACTGAACCATCCTTGAGCGTTAATTTAATCTTCACCAGCTCCGGAAACACTATACAGCGGCAACTTACTGTATGAACAGAATGCAGCAACAAGAAGAAGAGGAAGTATGTGATTTGTGTACAGATAATACATGAACATAAGCGTGTCTGTGTAGCTGAAGGAATTCATATGAAAGAAAAAGGTTTCACACACTGACAATGATAAATGGCCTGCTCACTAACAAGAATAAGACTCTGGCTCTTTAATGATGCCTGAAGTGTAAGTGATTAAAATAAGAAGAAATTCCTAATTATTGCCCAGTTACCTCCTTTGCTAAAGTGAGACTGGACTTCAGTGATGAATGAAAATAATCACATTGGAAACTTTGTGCCTGCAAGTAACACTTCTCAGAACATGTTCATCAACCTGCGTTAAGTTCTTTAGCAGAAACTGGACGACTGGTTACTATAAGTAATCAAATCTCCTCAAAAAACAGGAAATCAACACGACATGATTGTGTGTTAAGGCTCCTTTCTACTGTAGGAACTGAGCTAAAACCAGTTTCCAAGAAAAGACTGGTTGAACTCTTATTCTTGCACCAGCTCTAGTTGTCTGAGCTCGGTGTCCGTCTCCCTGGTGAACACAACTCCTGTATTAAACGACCCATGTTGGCCTCTGACACATTCATCCGCCTCCCGCATATGTTCTAAGACCATCCCCAAGTCTGCAGTGTTCTGTTTTCTCATCTCCAAAATCTGTGAACTACGTTGGCGGTGCAACACTCTCTTTAATGAAAAAAAACCTTTACCAACAGAGCTAGTTTATCTGCACAGTAAACAACAGTGTGAATATACACGCTCGAGTAAGCTTGCTACGAAAGGTTTTCATGTATGAATGAGCGCTAACAATCAATCATAACTCACCGTTGTCTGACATCGTGGATGTTCGGATGTTGGCGCTAGAGCCGTGGTGTAGAAGGTCACAAGGTCCCGCTTTTAATTTGGTAGTCCACCTCCGTTTATCGAAAAGTAAATTTACATATTAGGTAAATATTTAGGTTGGAGCTAAACATTTAATTTAGAAACTAAATATTTAGGTCAGACCTAAATATTTAATTTGCAAATTAATTAATTAATTAATATTTAATTTTTAAAATAAATGTTTAGTTTGTAAAATAAACTTTTAACTTCAAATTAAATATTTAGCTTGCTAACTAAACATTTAGTTAGTAAATGTAACATTTATAAATAAATGAATAACAAGGTGAAAATATGCATTTGAAAAATGAACCTCATTTTTTTCTCCTATAGATTAAATAACCAAAAATATTGCTGTTAACATTTGACTGAGTAACTTTACAAATGGCACCCTATACACGTGAGGTGCACGTGGCCTGGTTAAAAAGGCCAGGGGTGAACAAATGCTCCTCTTTTAAAAATCAGCTTTCCAGTTTATGACTCCTTTAAGTCCTGCTCACTCCATGTAAATGAATGAGACTTTGTTTTGACTTAGATGTAAAAATAAACCAGATCATTTTTCCAGGCGGTGACTCTTATTATTCTGCAAAGATGTTATTCTGCTAGCCTGGCTCTGCCAGGTCTATGTGTAGCCCCACGTGTCCAGTTGGTGCTATGCATACATCTGGGATTGCTCTGTCTGAAAGTGTCTGAAAAAGGGAGGGACATTTGGTGAAACATATTGAGCTGATTGTAGGGCGCACCAGCAAGTGTCTGCCTATCATTATTTGTCTTTAGCCAATCACAGTAAATCAAACTCTTGCAAATCCAGTCGGGAGTAAAACACAAACATTGTTACCATCAAGAAATACACAAAGTTCTTCCTTTTGCTCATTTTTCAGCCAAGAAATCGTCTCTAGTCCTAAAACAGATTCAATAGCTGCTTTTATGTGTACATCCACCAGGGCAGCCATGTTTGTTTTCCTTTGCTTGCCTGGACACTTGCTGCCAATCATACCTGAACACCCGCCCTAAAGCACAATGCTGACACATGATTGGTCCAAAGTCGAGTCGAACGGTTTAGTTGGAGCAGTACAAGATGAATTAGTTTGGAAAACTCCAAATCATACAATAATCCATCTTGCAGTGCAAGGTTATTTTACCTGTTATTAGTTATTTTATGCTTAAAAACACTAATGTTGTCTGAAGAATGGTGGGCTGGATCTTCATCGCCTCGTCTCCATTGCACAGACTCTGGCTACAAAAATACAAAATGGCAGCTCCTGTAATTGGTATTTAAATGGCCCAATGTAGATTTAATTCATGTCTATGAGTCACACAATTCATGACTTATGACCAATAAGGAATTGATGTGAAACACTGCAGCAAGCAAGAATGTCTGTTCCTAAAGATTGTTTCCAAGTTTTATTTCAGTTTTTCATTTAAAGAGGCCCTTCCATTAAAAACGTTTTTTCTGAGGTTTCTGTTGAATATTTTAGCTCCACAGGTGTTCTTACC
The DNA here is from genome assembly GCA_006937955.1 of Pachypanchax playfairii. Lineage (NCBI taxonomy): Eukaryota > Metazoa > Chordata > Actinopteri > Cyprinodontiformes > Aplocheilidae > Pachypanchax > Pachypanchax playfairii. Next base: position 440,716 of record SSNP01000199.1, on the reverse strand, counting down.
TTCATAGTTGGTGTGAAAACAGGTCAACAACTTTTCTTTCAGTTTTTATCTCTCAAACTACGCAGGTGGTGATAAAACCCGAGTTCTCCCGAGTCCGAACGGCCTGTATCTGTTTCATCACAACTCTTTTGTTCGTTAGTATTCATCAGCTCCCGCAGTTGAAACCACGCCTAGCATGCTGCTGGCTAAAGGTTGTTAGCATAAGAAGTAGCAAACAGGAAGAGAGAACGTCTGACGTTGCCATGCGCAGCGGGGCAGTATTCTTTGCTCTCATAGGCTAGTTTGTTAGCCAATCAGAGTCCAGCAAATTCGAACAATAAATATGAACGAGCTGCTGACGAAGCCTGACGGAAGGAGCCGGAACCACTCGAATTTTAACGCAGACAGATTGAAAGGTCTGTTAATAAGTGTTTCCTGATGTTTTTTAGATATAAAATGTTTCATATTACTGGTTAATACTTAAAAAATAACCACAAAGTCCTGAAATGTGCATGAAATGACTTCTTTAAAGATTTGCACTGACTCTTTAAAATACAGAACAAATTGTGCTTCATGTAAATTTAAAAAGAAAATATTTTTTAAAGTTCCAAATACAGAACAGTTTTATGTTATAAGGGTGTTATAAGCTGGTGGTGACCCTGAGCTAAAAGTTCAACTCAGTTCTTTGCTTTGGCATTTACGTGTGTCGCTTTACCAATAATCAGCTCTGACCTCTAAATCTAATATGTAAGTGCTCATTTTATTAAATACTTTTGACTATTTCTTGTAATGACAGAGGATTTTCTTTACCCTGACATGTTTTAACTGTCCTCAGAAGATAATCATAATCATGAAATAATCACAGTAAAAAAAATCACAAATTAACTGGTAAGTTGTTATCTGCAGTTAGAATTTTGTGCCCGTGGACATAATTCAGTAGATCTGAGATTTGTGCCAATTACACATTTTTCCATGCTGTGGTGCTGTGGATCCAGACCAATCACTGTGGCAACCAAGTAAGGCCAGTCAGAAAGAAGCTACAGGAAAATGACTTCTTCACACATTTCAGTCAGCTGTTGCTTTTTGTAGCAACAGTACACAGAGTGACTCCCTCCTCCAGAGATCAGAAAAACCAACATAAAAGATTCAAAGTACAGAGCTTTCAGCATTTTACTTCAGCTCAAAGGGGTTTGTTACAAACTGCAGATAATTAAAGTGGATATTTCTCACGTCACACTTCATTGGACTCAACATGGAGGTTACTGATTTATTTTTCCCCCAAACCATGTCATCAATTTTCAATTAGTTTTTCAGTGCAAGTGAAAATGGACGTGAAGCATATATGAGTGTACATTTTGCAGATTTCATGCTAAAAAAGAGAGAGATCAGAGACCTAGAAAGTAAAACAAAGAGTCTCAGAACTGACACGAAGCACAGCCACACAGTTACTTACCACAACCCATTATGTTAGAAATGTCAGAGGTAAAAGCAGATAGAGAAAACACTGGCAACCTGACAAATAGATTAAAAATAGAGCACAACTGAGGAGCATCAACACGGAGGAGTAGATGGCAAATTCAGAGGAACATTAATGTATTTCTGGGCAGCACAGAGAACGGAAACCATAAAGGAAGAAGGTTCCAGAGTTTATGGTCATTCATCAATTAGTGGCTATTATTGTCAGCTTTCTGTTAGTAGAAGAAGAAATGTCCTGAAAACTCTGTGGGATCGATCATCTCAATGGTTTTCTACCAGTTCAATACACTTGCTGTAACTGATGTTCAGCAGGAAATAAACAAGTGATGCTAACAGATGTTAGCAGCATACTGCAGTGTTTCAAGTAGTTTTAGAGACCTTTAGTCTGAAAACATTTTTTATTTGTTTCTTCTGTAAGAGTGCAGTAATTACATCAAGAATTAAAATTAGACTGCTGTGTGCATAAACTATAAGAGGGGCCCCTTCACATTAGTTCTGCCTAAATGGAGCAAAGCTTTCTTTCACCCTTAATTAGACTGAAGGAAACAGAGTATGATTTGTGTGCTGCAAGCAGCTGCTGTGAGTGTGTTCGCCAGCCCTGACTCTTCTTCTCCCCTTTTCATCCATGTTTTTCATCATGTGTGAGAAAGAAAAACTTTAAGGTGTCTTTTCCTTTTCAGGAGTGATTTAGTCAACTGGTTGATGATGCTGCTCTCTTCTTGAAAAAGCAACTCACCCTCAAAACAGCTTTTTTCTGCTTCTAAACTGTATTAGTGGGTCTTTACCAATGCAACCTTTGGGTTTATGGGCTTTGTTTAACATTTTCATGTAAACTTGTTAAATTCTACACTTTTTGGTCTAAAAACGTCTCAATGCTGCCTTCTTAGGGTTGATCGATGGCTAGTGCATTTGAAATTTGTGATTGGCTGAAAGTGGTACATGCCTACGTCAGCGGTACATGTCTATGTCACCAACATCGTCTCTAAGACACGCCTCCTGGAGTATAAAACAATCTCTAAGACACACTCGGCCCCGCCCACCCGTCATCTCCAGCTTCTCACCAGAGAGCTGCACACAGGGATTTAGAGCAACTGGCTGAAAACTACAACAAAGAGAATAACTAAAAATCAGGGCAAAGACTTCATATTACTGCAGTGATTGTGTGGATGTGATTTGTGCACGTTATATTTCTATTCAGACATTTACTCAGACCCCTCTTAGCAATAGCTTTAGCATTGTGGCTAGCAACAATCAATCGGTAAACTACTCTGAAAACTACAACAAAGAGAATAACTAATATCATTAAAAGAATAATTAAATCAGGGCAAAGACTTCCCTGCAGTGGTTGTGATTGTGAGAATGTGATTTATAAACGTTATATTCTCATCATGGTCGGGTTACCTGTCTTCAACACGGCAGAGTCACACTGAAGCAAATCTAAACACGGAGAAGTGCTACACGTCAATCACAGCTCAGGACCGCCTCTAAAGTAACGCCTTCTTCAGCATTATTTGAAAAAGCAGTTAGAAGGAGTGGGGTGAGTTCCGCTTGAAGGACACCACGCAGGTATTACTGGATATTGACAGTATCCAGTCCATCTTTAAAGCCTCTGGACTTTCACTTAATCTAAACAATTGTGAATTTTTGCCAGTTAAAATCTGTTTGATGGCCTCAATTCATGGAATCCCAGTAAAATATCTGTAAATTATCTTGGTATTCAAATGACCAAAAATGAGCCACCAATATGTTCTACAAACTTCACTCCTATTATAGAGAAAACCCCCAAAATCCTTAATCACTGGCTGTGGAGAGACATCTTTGGAAAGAAGGGTCCCGCTATCAAAGGCAGAGAGGTTTACGTTTACGTCACGTTTAACATATGCTGCTCAGTCGCTACATTTAAATAACACGACTTCTAAATCAATTCATCAAATATTTTAAAAACAAAGTTATGGAGGAATCAAACTCATTATTTACAAAAATCTATCACCTTAAGCCCATGTGACAAAGGAGGTTTAAATTTTATTGACTTTGGTGAACTCTTGCTCAGTGATTATTTTCTCCACAGCACCCTCTGGTGGCCACTCAGGACCTGTCCCAATACCCACTCTGTAGCCTACGGTCCTCTACAAAGTGCACTTAGCAGAAGTGCACATAAGGGTTCAAGTGCGTAGTAAACAAGTAGACGAGTGCGCAAATAATAACAGTATTCAAACAGCGAGGACCTGTGCCATAGCATCATATCTCCATGACCACCAAAATGGCGGTATTCTATTCTATCTATTCTTTTATTCTAGACTCGACACTAAATTCTCTATTACAGCATTTTTGTGCATTTAACTATTGTCCACTTTATTATTATTGTTGTTATTATTAGTAGTAGTAGTATTATATTTCGACGTTCAAATAGAAACTAGTACAAACTCATGGTGAGCATAGGCATCAAAGCATCTATGCAGATTTTCCTCTAATCCATGAACACAAGATACAAAATGGTTTTCTCTGTCAGTCTGAGGGCTGCACGATGGCAGAGTTGGTAGCACTGTTGTCTTATCATGAAGGTCCTGGATTGGAAACATCAGTGGGACCTTCCTGCTTGGAGTTTGAATGTTCTCCCCATGCTTTGTGGGTTTTCTACAAGAACTTCTCACACGGACCAAAAATATGCATGACAGGTTAATTAGTAACTGTAGATTAGCCCTGTGTAAGAGTGTGTATGAGTAGTTGTTTGCCTTTGTGTCTGACAGCCTGTCCAGGTGTAACCCCACATCTTGCCCAATGACTGCTGGAGATAAACACCAGCCCCGCCCCCCATGACCTGGCTGCACGTGAACAAGTGGGTGAAGAAAATAAATGGGTGTGTTAGTTTGTTTATGTTGGTTGACAGAATTGTGTCTGTACATAATCTCCTTATTGCAGAGCTGAAACATGGTAAATTATTATTCAACTGCATTGAGAGATTTTAAACCATTTCTGCTGGCTCCAAGTCAAGAGCTTAAAAATCTTCTGTTTATAGCTCCTCTGGGCTAAAAACGATCGACAGAGAAAAGCAGATATACACACAATCCCACAAAGCCTGAGACACTGTAACTAACTCTCACAGAGGGCTTGGAGGCCTGCTGCCGAGTGTCAGCTCTTTGTCCCCATCGCCCAGGGAAACACTCGGATGAGAAAGAACCAGCTCTGTTTGAAACATAAACTTTGGCAGCCTGCTGAGCAGCAACCATCACACACTCACATTTTCCAAAGAGGGTCTGTGAGTTTATCTGCTCAGAGGAAAAAAAGTGCACAACCAGATACAGACCCGAGGAGCTTGAAGGTGACTGTGCAGACACAAAATGAAGTGAAGGGAAAGACAAAATAAAGAAAAAGAAAGACACTTAAAATTGTTTCCTGTCTCTCAAGCAACCCAGTGAAAAGAGAATAATTTAAAAAAACAGAAACTCTGACATGATTGTTCAAGATAAAGGATCTAGAACATCTGAACTACTTTAAATGGTACTGATGCAGAACCTGCCTAAACTTCTACTGAACCTCAGCTTTCTACCACAGAACACAATAACAATTTGGAACATGTTTAAAAATCCTAGTTGTTGCAAAAATCCAACATTCTGATGTAATGTGTAAAGAAAACAAACTATACAAAGTGTTAAAGCTGTTGTCCTTGGCTCACCATGGTAACAGCTCACTTCCTGACAAATGTCTTCATGAGACAAATAGATAGAAACACAGGGCAACAATTAACCCTTAAATAAACAGTTAATCTTCAAAAACTATATGTTGTATTAAAATTCATTATTGGCCAAAGTGTTTGGTCCGTCCACACACTTTAAAGCTACAGTATTTAAGAATTAGACCTTGTTGTCAAATTCAAATCCTGCAGTTCATGTAGAAAAAAAAAAAAACATCTGTTCTCAGCCACTCACCCCCTGCATTCTCTGTTGGGTTGCCAGTTCTGATATTGATTCTCGTTTTGTTTCTTTTGTAATTTTTCCATTTTTGGGAACATCTGAAGGCTTATTTGTTCAGCGTTGAGTTTTCCTAAGTGTGTTTGAACGCTCCATCACGTGCAGCTAGGCTGCTCAGTTAGAAGGATGTGGTGGTTTCTTACTTTTAGCTGCTGGTCGTTGTGGAATTCCAGCTGCTTGTTGAAGACTTGGCAGCCTTGCAGACTCACATGTGATTCGTTATGGAACCAGGAAGTCTGGACGTGTAAATAATGATTCTGGTCCGGACTAGCTTTTTTAAAATGACAGAAACAAGCGACCACCCAACTGACTGAGATCAAGATCTGTTACAATGTGAGTTTAATTTCAACACCGGTGGGACATTAAACTGTAATGTGAGTATTTCACTGTAAAATCTTTACATATTGTACCTTTAATGTTTGTTTAATGTGTTTTCTTATATGGCAAATTTTAAAGGCCCTTTTTCCTTTTAAAGAAAAGCTTCTGAGCTCAGACGCAGTAGAGATCATTGGAAGTTTGGATGCAAGATTTTGGGGTAAATTGTAAGTTCTGTAGCAGTTGGAGATACATGTGGTGAAAAAAAGATGAAGATGCCAACAATTTAATGAATAAACTGTTCAAGAAGTTTAAAGGAAGGAGAGCGTGTTTCCAAAACTTTGGAAAGCTTAGACAACTCAAAAGTTGGTGTGACATCATAAAACAAGTAAAACTTGGTAAATTCTTTAAAAATCACAACACTTCCACTGAAACTGTGTAAAAGACATGAAAGATATAAAAACAGTAGTTGCGTAACAAAAGTTAAGCTTTCTGAATGATGTTCCCACAGAGATGTTTGTGCATCGTCTCTCATGTTTCACTCAGATCCCAGTGTTGTTTACAGGAAAATTCAGTCTTCATAAAAGGCAAAAAAAAAAAAAGTCACAGCACACTTTTCCCAATCAAGCCCTGCCTTAAGACTTAGCAAGAGAACAGTAACAGGGACACTTCAGCACTTATGTCTGAATAAACAGCCTCAGGTGGATCATAGAAAGCCAGGTCTTTGATTCAGACAGAATCTGAAAATTAATTTACTGCTAATTTAACTCAAAAGATAAGAAAGCTGCTGTGACTTTACCAGACTTGCCTACTGGGATTTGAGATCTGAGTCAAACACATCCACTCATGATCAAAGCCCTTCTGCACTCCCCTTTAAGTCCTTGACTTATTTTTTACACCAAAGAGCACAGGAGAAGCTGAGCACAGCTTTGGCATTTTCCCTTACATCTGCATCTTGCACGCTTTCATCAGTTCCTGATCGCACTCTGCCCTTCCTCATTGGATCCTGTTCTTTGTGGTGGTTCCTCTCCTGCTGCATGATGACTCCTACATAAAGTTTGTGCCTCTGTGGACTTGCAACAATCTGATGAGCAGGATCCTGGTTCAGTAGTTGAGGATTTTATCTACAGCTCAGTCTCCCCTTGAATGCTGAAACAGGCCTTTTGCCTCTCATCTCACATTGTTATACACACTGGATTCATTATCTGCAGCCTCTGTAGCTGTCTGCAGTGTTCTCAGAACTTTTGGGACTCTTTTAACCCGTCGTCATTCTCTTTAATTGCTTCTGACACTAAAGAAGCTCTTTTGTATTCTCCTGGTGTTGATCTAACGTAGATTCAGCTCACAATTATCCTAATCATACACACAGACTGGTGTGTAAATAGTAAACCAAATAAAAAAGACATGAGCGAACTGCTAAACACACAGACCATCTATTCAAATCTCACCTCCACCGTGAAGCACAAATAGAGAATCGGGGAGCTCGGCATTCTCTGACACCATGTATTCACCTGCCTTCACTCCCACTCAGCCGACCCACACAATACACCTACATGAAATTCTCTGCACACAGACAGATCCATCTCACACATTGTATTCTTTCTTTTGTCCTTTGTTTAGCTGTAAATTATTCTGTGATGTGTTTGACATGTTTGAGGTCATTTTGTTTTGCTTTGAAGACAGAAAACTAACAGCCGAGAGGAACCGTTTTGGATCCTTGGCTCATACTGTCATAAAGTGAACACCACACATTTAGTCATCATTCAGCCAACCTCGCCACTCTATATATGAGAGTAAAGCTGAGAAAACATCACACTTTCTGCTCTCTCTTTGAGCGCTCTTCCTCCATGATCTTTTCATCTGCCTCTGCTGCAGCATCCACGAATCCTTTTATAGAAATAATCACACAGGCTTCATCTCACACACCTGTTTCAGAAGCTGCTTGGCCCTCATCCCTTTCTCGCTACCGTGACAGTCCCTCGTCTGATTTCCTTCTCACTGCTTCGTCTCTTTCGTGCTCTTCTTTTGTTTTATACAGGAGAGTCTTCTCTGCAGCTTCATAACAAAGTATGTACCCTAAAATCCCCAAAGCCTGCTTTTTAATTCTGTATTCATTCACTGAGTGCTGTTCCTGTGGTTCTTCTTCTTCTTTTACATCAGCCACAATGTGTCATTATCTCCTGCACAATTATATCCTCTTATCCTCCCACCTCAGCCCTCTGAAAAATCGAAACTTCTACAAGCTAACATATCTGTGACTCACTGAAATAGACCTTTCATCCATTACCAGAATAGATAACGTACAGTAATCTAGAAGCCCTGTTTAGCATAACGAGTATGTGGGTTCTGATGCGATGAGGAGAAACAATAAGACAGCACATAAAAAAGAAGGAAGTGGCTCTCACATGGTCTCGTCATTCTGAAATTCCAGCTTGCCAGAAACTTCTTCGTAGTCCTCCCCAGCTTTTGCAGTGCCTTCAACAGTGTGGTAGGGCACAGCTACCTTCCCCCGCGCGCCGGACGTCCGGTGAACCTTCACCTGCATGTTGCCAATGCTCTCACTGACTCTGGTGGATTTGCTCTCAAATGTAAAAATGCCAGCGTGGTCGTCATCATAGATGGTAACTGTGGCGACAGGAGCATTGCCGAGGGCTGCTTTTGGTGGACCATGTGAGGTGAGACCAACCATACTGTTGCTGGAGGTGATAGAGCTCGGTTCCAGGATGGAGACTTCAGCTCGGTGGACAATACGTGGGTTACTAAGGCGTACGTAAAAGTGCTCATCCTCTTCAAAAATGTCATCGTCAATGACGCCAACAGTGAATTCTTTTGTTGTCTCACCAGGCTTGAAGACCAGAGTACCCTCAGCAAACTCATAGTCCGAGCCAGCAGTCGCAGTCCCATCCTCTGTTCGGTAGTCTACCTGTGTGGCACAGAGAAGGAAACTTTATCAAACATTTAGTGTAAAGCTGAGATAAAAAGCTGAATTGTTAATATTTTATATCTCAAGCATTTATAGTTGATTTTAAATTCAACTTGGGTATTCCCAGTGCTTCGACGGGAACATTTCATTTTACCTTAACAGTGCAGCCGGCCTCTCCTCCGTGTCGACTCACTGAGAGCTTCAGGGAACCACAGTTCTCAAAGCACTGATAGTGAGAGGGATCGAACTGCAGGTAGATGGTGTTGGGATCCTCCTCTTGTCCACTGGCCTCGTGACAGCTCACCACCTTCCTGGCCTGGTCAGCCGCGTGCTTCTTCAGGATATTACCTGCTCCAATCATCATTCGCGTGGCTTGGATGCGATAGAAAGCTCGACTCTTCTGTTGCTGGACCAGCACTTGGTAGTTGGCCATTTCAATCAGTTGTTCCATGTCTTTCTCTGGGTGCCTCTGCTTTAACTCTTTCAAGGTGCGCGCCATCTCCCGACGAGCCTCCTCTTCTTGATCTTGCTCTGCGTTCATCCCTCCGCCTTCTTCCACCCCTTCCAGCATCCCATCCAGAGCCTCTTTGGCATGACCATGAGAGTTTGCACCCTGTCCATCCATCTCCAGGTCCATTTTTGTGAACATGGCATCTCCTTCAGATTCGATGATGATGCCACGGGCCTTGTCAGTGCGATAACGCTTGTGGACGTACTTGTAGAAGAGTAAACGTCTGTCTGCAATCCAGGCTTGTAGCACACACAGAGGGAAGAAGAAGAAGGTGAGGACTGCTTCCCAAACCTCCACCTCTCCAGGGGAGAACACAGACAGGATGAGGTACAGCCAGATGTAGGCAAACACACTCCAGGCAGCAGTCACAAAAAATACCCTGAGGTGTTTTATCTTGCGTGTCTCACTTTCTGGGACAACATAGACACAGATAGCGATGATAATGAACATGTTGAATGCAGCACTGCCCACGATGGTGCTGGGCCCGAGAGCACCAGCTTCAAAGTTATGGCCTACCACTTCGATGACAGAGAGCAGAATCTCTGGTGCTGAAGAGCCCAGAGCCATCAGTGTCAGGTTGGATACTGTCTCGTTCCAGATGCGCACAGTAGTTGTTGTGGTTTCCCCGTTAGGCTTTTTGATGGTGATCTCCTTTTCCTGAGAGGTAATAACCTCAATAGATGACATGAAGCGGTCGGCAATGATGGACATGCCCAGGAACATGTAGATGAGAGCTGCAAAATAAACAATGGCACGAGCCACCTTGTCACCAACCGCAGGGTTCTGGGGGTTCCACATGGGCAGCACCACACCCTCGGAGCAGTTATCTTCACTGGAGCAGTTTCCAGGAGTGCTGCCGAAATCTTCATGGCCAGAGCTGCCGTTGGAAAAAAGAGTGACTCCCGGGAGAAGAACCAGCAAAACAGAGATGAACAAACACGGACTGATGATCATGTTGCTGTGATGGTGTTCAGAATCTTCTAAAACTCAGAGAACATCACATTTGTAGGTTCGTGCAAACCTCTGAAAGACAGGGGACAGAAAGATTGTGAGAGGTTGATGAGATAAAGTTATTCATCCTTTCATTATTTTATTCCTGAAATAAAACCTCAACAAGTTGAACACTACAGAAACAGTCATGCTCTTTTGTACGTATGATGTGGGATCTGACAGTTTGGTTGGTCCGAGCTTGGGGAGCCTGAAATATTGGCACCTACTTATGGCTGAGTCACTGGTATTGAACAATCTAGTCAAACACCTACACATACTGTATAAAACGGCCAATGAGCAGAAAGAAACTGTAACAACGTTACTCTCTGCACCTGTAGTATCGAGGGAAAAATACAATCCAACACATCCTGTCAAGACAGATCAGATTCCAAAAATAATCTTTGCTGGTAATAACAACAAGGAGAGAACAATTGTTCCTCAGCAAGCCCCCTTTATGAGATTATTTGGAGCTGAAGCAATTCTCGTATCTCATGAAAACTTCATGCATCTCAGCTGCAGTGTAGAATATTGTTTAATACTAAAATGTAGTAAACACCTCTGTTTTTGCACTCCACTAAAGCTACATCAGGGGAGAACTTAAAATAATTCCACAGTGGCTTTCTTGGCAGTAGCATTTTAACAGCTACAATGAATAATTCAGTCTGCAGCATACATACTATTCAAAGGATTAACATCTGCAGCCGTATGAACTCTGGGGAAAAAAAAAAGACTGAAATGTCAATTGGTTTAATCTGGTTTCAACAAATCAAAACATAAAGACCACCTGGAATTGAAAATGGGTTTCCTATCAGCAGCGGGTGAGAATTGGACAGTGGTTTATGTACACCACATGCTCTCATTGACATGCAGCAGAGGGAAGCTGCATCCTGCACTCTGACCTATAATGGTAGAGTGTGTTTCCTGTCAAGAATTCTTTTCAGGGGGATGCAGCACAACACAGATGTTAGAATTAAGTGTCAATCATAACTGAATGACTAACAGACTGTATTTGTGCAGCAACAGCGATCCTGTGCAACACCTTTCAGCTCATCACAGTGGGTGAGAAGCCAGTGTGGTTAGCACCACGGACAGCAACAAGCAAGTCATGTAAGTACAGATGTATTATTATACAAAATAAAATACAAGTGCTTTCATCTGGCACATAATCCTGCACAAATGTGTGAGTGGGTGACGTTTCTATGGCAAAAGAAAGCTTTCCAACTGGTAACGATGCTGGTTGTTGTCTGTAATACTGAGAAAACAGGGTCCATCTCATGTTGCATTCAGTCTATTCTTCATTAAAATCCCTAAGCAGCACCAGGAGCTGATGCCTGCAGTAGAGCCACATTATGCTGAACTGGATATTACTAAAAAAAATAATGCAAGATAAAATGTTGACTCTTTGTACCTCTGACTCAAGGGTGTGATTAAAAATATGATATTTAATCTAGACGAGATGCACAGACCAACAACTTGAATTTCCATCAACTTCCTTTTTATACTTTACTAACATTAATTATATATGTGACTGAGTCTATTTCTAAACTTACACGCTTGCCAACGCTACCCTACAAGACATTTGCTGTCAGCTCTAGGTGAAACTTTTTGTTTTGGGCTGCGATGTAAAAGAAATCTTGAAGCTCTGCTTCTAAAAATAAGCTACAGCTGATGTGTAAGCTCTCACCTGTTGTCTTTCTATACACCTAAACCATTTTTTAAAAGTCATTGACAAATAATGATGGACTATGAATAGGTACAGAATTATTTTGCTTCAGCTGCATTTTAAAGAGGTGCATGTTGTGAAGGTCGAGGTCTAGTTAAC